>VJMY01000378.1:0-75670 GCA_009869795.1 Neelides sp. FZ-2019 | reverse complement strand
AATAAATGTATTTTAAAAGATATTGAATGCAATTGAATCAAATTCGATTTCAATTAAAATCATTATATTTTTCATTCATTATATTTCTGAATTTGATTGATCTGACACTGTGAGGAAAAGGGGGAGGGAAGGGGAATCGCGCCATAAGGCGGTTTACCAAAATCATTTCTGACGGGATGAAATCCTATGGAATGCTCCATTAGTAAATTTTCCTATTAGAAAAATCATTTACATACAAGTATTATAATCCCCTACTAAGACCCGCTAATAATGCGCGTAGATGAATTGACGGTGAATCCTTCTATTCACATTGATGAATCTTCACTTCACAACTTAGCACTTGAATATACATAAGTAACATTATTGATATATTATAATATATACCTACCATACATACATAAATGGTAAATATAAATACACAGGTACACTATATTCATTAAAAGATGGCAATTGGTCATCGAGAAAAAATGGAAGTGAATAAAATATATATTGTATTTATAAGGGTAATAGTTACTATAATATTAGATGTTACATATATGGCATTGGAGTGAAGAGTGTATGTCGAGTGGAGAGACACCCACCAGTTGATTTTGCTGCACTAGACTTTCTCAAGAAAATTTGTGCAGACTTACTTTTGGATTCTTATTTGATCTCTCTGCTCGTTTAATTTATTTCTTATGCAAAAAAACTCACACAACCCCAACTTCCTATACATATATGATGCACATATAATAAAAAGCATTTCACATTGTATCAGAATGACACTTTTCCAGTTTTCACATTAACTCACTCAGCTTTGAGAGATGGGTATAACGGCGGAGTAAAAGTTTTTAATTGCTATAAAATAGTTACCACAAACTTTGACATTTTCAATAAACTTTTCTCCTCGGCCTTCTTTTTCGTTTTAAGCATAAAAATTTCCTAATCCCCCCAAACTTTTCCTTCTTTTGAGTAGGAAAACAAAGCATGGAGTTAATTGGATCCGTTTAATGGCCTGGATGGTGTTTATAATAATTCAGTTTGGAAGTGTATGAGCTAAACAAGTTTAAATTAATAAAATATAACATTACACTCGAGACACTTGTTTTCCATGCTGGTTCACTTCTTCTAACTAACATGAAGCTCTAGCACAGAGTGAGAAAGCAATGAATGAAAGATATTTACCCAGACGAACGTGTTTGAAATGAGATTTTGCATATCGGAAAAGAAGCTCGTCGGATTTTGTGCTGAATCTATAAGACCCCTTGAGAGACATTAGAGACTGAAGGGTAATGGAGCTTTAAGCTCTGTGAAATGGAATCAATAATACAAATTGAATCAAGATGTGGCTGAGCAAAGGAGTCCTTCTAATGATCATATATCACATATGCCGACCGGTGGCTCTGAGGATTTCCTCGAATCAAACAGATCCCCTGCCCTTTGGCCTTTCACAAATTGCGGATTTGGATGGGCTTGCGGGTCGGAAGTGATTTAAAAACTTTATTTCATATCGTGGTCTAAAGAGAAGAATATAAAGAAGAAATAAGAGTAAATAAATACAAGGAATAAATAGAAATATCTCGTAATAAATGGTTTCCTCGACCATTCTGTCTTGTCCGAACCAGGGAATTGAAGAGGCCTTTCTAATAGAAGTTCTATTTGTTTTTCCAAATCGTAAAGGAAGTTTTAATAGAAAAATCATTTGTCTTGTTAAGGCGAGATGAAGTTTCTGGGGAAGAGACGCTGTTGAATTATACAGGGAAGTGGAGCTGGTTGGAGTTGTGGGGAAGTACATGGGAGTTATTAGGAGAGAAGACATGCGCCAGCCAGAAGTACAGAGCTCTTTGATGTGTGTGTACGTGTATAAAAGAATATCTCCAGCTTCCTGAATCAGTTTTTCTATCCTTAGTTGTCCTTTGGAGACTCCGCGCTCCGCTTGTTCCCACATTTGTCCAATTTAAGAAGAAGGATGTAAGAGGAGAGCCGAACTCCCTCGTGACCATCTAACTCACCCTAATTCGCTCATTAGGCCTCCTGATCTCTTAAAAATTAGTTGAGCCGCTCTGGGCTCATCAGACCTGTTAGAATAAGGGGCTAATTGGTAACGACTCTTTAATATCATTATATTTATCCCCGCCGGTTCGTTCACACTTCCCAATTACACGGACACATAGACTTTAATTGGAAGTTGATTTCACTTAGAATTAATTTTTATAATTGGAAATTGAGATTTTGATTCAAATGAGCGTGTTAGAAGTTCCATGTAGGTAAATTACGAAATTCTTTATTAGAGCATTAATTTATTTTTACGAGTGTCAAACCATTTCTATTTGAATCAAGGACAGTTATATTTATGGGAATATTTCATATTCTGATGAGATTCATAAACATATCACGTTACGTTTTGACTCCGAAACTCTCTTTTATATTTGCATTATTATAAATTATTGCCTAATTAGCAATAATTAGTTGGTTATTAATGTTATATACATTCTTTTAGACTAATTAAATATAAGTGACCAACATGACTTGTAAAATGAGTAATGGAGTTGTATATATTTATTATAGTGTGGTCTTAATAATGTCATTGTTGTGGCTGGAATGATCTACTGACTGCCACTGCTTGATAATGTATAGGTATAAGAAATTTTAGGTTTTCCCTAACGAGTTTTCTTTCATTTGCCATTTTCCTCCATGTATTTTTTGTAAATGTCATTTTCTTATATTCATTTGTTTAGTTCAATATATTAGACATAGATTGATAGTCTATGGGTCATATATTAATATATTAAAATCGAGAGGATATTTAATGAAGGGCAACCATTACATTTTGCTTGTTCATTTTTTTGATGAAGCAACAAAGAACTATTGAGCATTTTGTGAATAAATAAATCCTATTTTTTAATAATGAATAATTCCATTTAAATCGTTAGCACTTTTGGGTCAATAGATAGAGAGCATGCCAGTAATAAAATTTGATTTTTATAACTCTTGGTAACTTCATACATGATATGATTTTGAATTTTATTTTTCATTGTTTACCTATTTTAACACAATGTGATTATTGCATATGAGAGCAGACGAGACATTTAAGCCAATTGAAGTGCGTCATTGATAGATAAAATAAGATACTTGAACATAAATGGATTAATTTTACTAACGAGTAAACTTACATTTTATAGCTTGATAAGTGCGTAAATTAGACTCTAGAAATATAATTAAAGGTTAGCTCGGTAATTGAGGGAGGATTCTTATATTCTCTACTTAATATATGATTGATGTATGCTTATGATGTGAAAACAAAATATTAATTTTGTGTAAAAATGTATTCCTATTTAAAGTTTCTGTGTTAAATGTTTTGATTTACAAAGATATTATCTCTAACATTTGAGGAATATCTAATTAATATGAAGTTAAGTTTCCAAAATAAAGTTTATTTTGGCCAATATCTGCTATTTAAATTTAGAAAAAGTGAGTGAGTTCATTTTCGGTATCTTCGGTAGCCTGAATGTGATTCATTGGTTGCGTGAGCTTAATTGACGAACAAGGTAATTTAGAAAATAAGCTCCCAAATAAGGGAAATCAGGTTTATCACTTCCAATGCTTCAACTTAAATAATATATATTTTATAGTTCATTAGATTAGAAGGTGCATTAAGTATTGAGGTGAATGCACAGAGGATTTCAAAGGACTTTACGGCCCTTCCAATTTGGGTTAAACTGCTTATAAAAATATCACCCAAATGTTTTGCCTGGTCGTGTACATGAATAATAAAGAGTATTTTAATCAATATTTGCTAAGCTCGAACTCCTGTTCTCGTCAGATGTTTCTGATCTAATGAGTAGCACATTCAGGAGATTAATGTTTAATTGTTCGTTTGCATTGTCCATTTAAAGTGATCTAAATTAGATTCTATCATCACTCATTAACTCATCACGTTCATTATTGAAACTGATATTACATCCAAATATTAATGTAATAGATCCAATAAATGTCATTGAAAATAGGATAATTAAAACTTTTATACATAAAACTACCTTGCCAAACAGAAATACTTTAAACTTGGTTTAAACTGCTTTCCCACTTTGATATGACACGCCTAATAATTATCATTTAATTTATCATAACCTTATATAATTTAATTTATAATTTTTTATAAATGAAGTAATGGTTTTTAAAATCATTAGTTATTTACGATTTTTCACTATAATATTTTATTAAAATAGAAATATAATTAAAAAGAATTAATGAGCAATAAGAATAATTTAATTGGTATAAAATTAAGAATTAAATGAGAGCTAAGTTAAAATATAATTTTCAGCGTGATGGGCGACCACGGCGGTGGCGGGAGCGGAAGCGGTGGTGACGAAGACGGAATGGGAAGTGACACCAACACGGCGTTTGGACTTCGCCAACGTGGGCGCAAAGGGGCGCTGAAGAAGAAGAACGTGTATATCGTGAAAGATCACAAGTTCATTCCTCGGTTCTTCAAGCAGCCGACCTTCTGCAGTCATTGCAAAGACTTTATCTGGTAAGTCTCTCGAACCTTCAATGTTCTCCTCCATCATAGAGAATCCATACATTTCATTTTTACCTCCCATACTTCATCTCTCATAATTTCCTCGCCGAGCATCCTCTCCTGACATTTTCATTTAGATAGACTCCAAACTTACTCGCATAACTCACTCACAATCACAACGGTCAACTTGGGCTTTTTATACAAAATGGTTATTGGATGCGTAGGTGAACAAGGAGTTCATATAATTTATTAGTTTATATAACTTATAGTTCTTATAACTTATATAAACCACGTTGATAATTTATTCTTTTACTGTATAGTTAATTTATCATTTGTATGTATTATAAAGATAAATATTATTCTTGCTCAAATGAAATATCATTTTTTATATAAAATATATTAAATGAGTCCAAGGACCTCCAACATTCATTTTTTTAATTTGAAGAAGACATCATTTGAGCCAAGTGGGATGAATTGAGAATTCCTCCAGGCCGTGTTTGGCCACTCGGAAGAGCGGAGAAATGGGAATCTTGTGATTGAGTCAGGATGTGATGAGCAGGTAGAAGAGGATCTTCAATTATGCATTCATTTATGCAATCTGGATTTAAGTTCCTCCATGGTGTTGGAGCTTGAGGACTCATGCATAGTTATGCTAGTTTATTATTTCCCTATTTCATTTGATTTCCTTCATTTCCCTCGTTTCATCCACTCGAGCTCCGTCCATTCATCTTTTATGAGGCTTTTTGAATTACAAAAGCCGCCTTTTGGGCTTCCCCTTCTCTCCATATTAATATTTAAAGGAGCTAAAGAGCTTTTTAATAATCTGGCTCAATTTTTAAACTCAAATGCCCCTCAGACTCCTTTGCACATAATTATACTAGGTATATAATAAAGCATATAGCACATATGAGTATTGACTTATACGAGTCTTCATCATTATCGGTTTAGCTCGCACTGGGTGTGGGAGTTTCGTGTTCTCGCATTAACCCAAGTACATTACATTATACATTACATGTGTGGCATTGGCTGTGATTTAAGCCTTCGCTCAACATTTCCTCCTTTGACCAATCCAGGGCATTTAATCCTTCCCTATTAAAGAGGAATAATATGGGAGTTGCCTTCCGACGTCATCGAGGGATTCCCATTCTCAACTGAGCCTAAATGACATCGGCCGAGTCTCTGCATTGTTCTCATTGAGCAAAGGGGATTAATAAAAATAAATATCTTCCGCACCTCAAGGAGTTCTTCAATCCAAATAATTCCTTCGCTCCTCCGCCGGTCCTGAGCTCAGAGATGAAATATTCTCAGAAGTATGATTACCTTTTCCTCTCCTCGCTGGTCTTATTTATGGGCCCATTGAGCTCCCTTCTTAACAAGACTCACAATAAGCTCATTAGCATTAGTTCTAATTCCATTGGACTCTTTTGCATTTTCCTCCGCATTCATCATTATTTGACTCTGGGAATCATTGGGAGAAATGTTGAGGCTTATTAGCATACGAGGTAGATGTGATACAATGGATGCGTAAGTCCAACCAATATGCTATTATTACACAAATGCGGGTTATTTAGTCCATTAGAGCGTAAATATTTTTATAATCATTAGGTAAATTGGTATTTACGGATTTTACATTCAAACACACACATAAATTCATTTATTTTGTTCTTTAAACTCTTGTATCTTCAATTGGTTCAAAACATTTTTTAGATTTAAAAATTTTTCATTGCTAAAACTTATTTATGATTAGAACATAAGCATTTGTTTTGGTTAGGAATTTGATTTAATGGGTAAAATATACTAGGTAAAAGTATAATACATGATTTGTACAACGTGGTGTTTGCGATAACTCTTTACATCTTTGAACCTCAACCACTCTTAAAATAATCATGACATAATTTTCTAGTTATTTACACATGATAGGTTATATAATAACTTAAAAGTTGCAAGGTATCAAGCTGATTGGTCGAAGTCAAAAGAAACGACAGTGGTCTTTATCAAATGTTTCATGGTTTGAATGTCTTAACAAACACATTCTTTCTTTGATCTTAAATATCTTTATTTCTCCGTTTCTCACCACTTTCATCATTTAGTTTGATAGATTCCTACTTTCTAAGTTATTATATTACCCATCATGTGTAATTAACTAGAAAATTCTGCAATGATTATTTTAAGAGTGGTCGAGGTTCAAAGATGTAAAGAGTTATCGTAAACACCCTGTACATTAAATTCCAAATTCCCATAATACAATTATTTAGGTGGAGCTCCGGTATTGAAAATAAGTTAAATGTTTGAGGAAACTACAGTCATAAAACTTCATTTTTCATCTCTTTTATGAGCTCATCCTCGAAAAGAACATGCATAAGAGTTTTGAATTTCGTTCACTTCCATCCTCATAATCCCTCAAGCATTAAAATTAGAGGAGCAATTAAAAAGTCTCGGAAGAGGAAAAAGTTTTATAACATATCAAGGATCTTACTCATCTAATACTTTTATCTTCATTTGATCCTATGTACTTTCAACGAGGTTCTTGGTTCCTTCTAACTCATGTGATCTTGCTGACAAGTGTATCTGCTTGATGTAGTTCGAGCTTTATTATTCTAATGTTATCTCAATCGGTCGGAAGAGAATTTATTTTTCAATAAAGGAGAAGATTGTATCTTCTTTATTGCCCAAACCTTGTAGAGCCGCGTCGACGAGTCCAAATACATTGTCTAATATTTGTTTATATCTCTCCACTACTCCCGAGCTGCTCCATGTCTCAAGGAGTGCGGAGAGAAAACAGAATAGCCCGTAGAAAACACCATTTGTGTGTTCTTCTCTTTCTCCGCTGTTTGAAGAGTGTGAAGAGCCCTGACAGCACCAGCGTATGGAAACTCAGAACTTCTGCTCGAGGACCAGGAGAGATTATGAAGGATCTTATGGAGGATCCTAAACATATAGAGGATCATAGGGAGAGATCTTTCCATATGGAATCTATACAAAGCACGGTCGGATAGCCACATAGAGGAATTAGATAGAACGGAAGCACACGAGGTTCTTTCTCTTTTCATTGTCCTTCTCCTGGTCCTGATCCTGACGTAATCCCATTTTGCTCTTCCTTCGCGTGTTTTTCCTTCAACTCCCGGTCCTTCAGCTCCAAATAGAAATCCCAGTTGATTAGATGGCCTCTTAAGATACAAAGAAATCAATTTGTCTTTTAACGCTCACGCTTTTTCTCACTCGCTCACAACCGAGGGAGGAAAAACTTTTGAGCATCGAGATCTTAAATGCTCAAGTCATTTGCTTATTGCACTCAAAATTCTTGATTCGGCATATGACTTTTAACGACTCGGGTTCTCGGGTTAATTAGAGAGATATATTTTATATAAAATATTAATTATACAGTTTTTTAATGTATAGGAATGCAAATAATAAGATAGTGAGAAGATCTTGCCAGATTGGTATTTGCTTACAAGTTTATTGTAAGGTTTTCTGTTTGAAAATTTGAAGCTTCACGAGGATTTATAATTTCCCGTTATTAAATATCCGCGTTGCATGTATAAGCATTTGTCAATAATAAGTTTTTATGATCCAACTGACTTGACTGGGCTTCTGATGTGAATTTATTGATTCAATTAATTTGAGTTTCTTGATTGATCTTTGTTCTATATATTTTCCTTGCTGCAAGGAAAGGAGGTTGTCTTAAATATATGATGCACTTCAAGTTAAACACAAATGCATAAATATGAATTTGTCGAGTTAATCTCTGGAATTCTCTGTGATGTTCTCATGGTCTCCAAGATGAAGGAGCAGATTTTATGTATAGAATAGACATCTTTTATATGCCATTTCCCAATGTTTACGCTCTGAGAGGGAATCGTGAATTTTAAATAAAATATTTTTATTCTGAATGTTTTAGGGGGTTCGGTAAACAAGGATATCAGTGCCAAAGTAAGTTCTTTTCTTCAGCCCTTTTTAATATGTGACTTTACGTTTGTAGACTTTGCATTGGGAGTCTTTAGTTTATTTATTAAGGGAATTTTTATACAAGTTTTATGCAACGAGAAGTTTGAGCGATAACTTTGTCCAAAAACTAGGCTAGGAAGGTAATTACAATGATTGACGTAATGGATGTTGTTTAGTTTGCAGTTTCGTGGTGCATAAACGCTGCCATGAGTTCGTTTCCTTCAAATGTCCTGGAGCTGACAAAGGAGCAGATTCCGATGTGAGTGAGAACTTTCATTTTTATTACACTTGAGGGGAGTGACTGGTTGTCCTTAATTGGATCTCTCGTTCAGATCTTATTTTACGAAGATGAATTCATTAATTCATAAATGTATTATGCAAAGTGATAGTCCTAATAACTAATTGAGAGCAGCTTTCTCTAAAAGATTATGATTTAAGTTTAAATTGTAAACCTTTTTTGCTAATAGAATTTAATTGTGCCTTTAATTTAATTAATTAATATTAATTTTATAGGACACGAGAACGAAGCATAAGTTCAAGCCGCATACGTATGCGAGTCCAACATTCTGTGACCATTGTGGTTCGCTGCTCTACGGTGTACTTCACCAAGGGATGAAATGTTCAGGTTCGTCTGTTCATCTCTTTCAATCCGAAAGTCGTAAGACTCCAATTGAGAGAATCTAATTATTTGCCCCGATCATCTTTCACTTTCACAATGTCTCTTTTCTATGTTATATTTACCGGCTATACATTAAATACATGTGAGAGTCTGAGAGTCCTCGTATCTTCGCTCCAACTCGGACTGCTTTCTCAAGCTACTACAAACTGAATTTTTATACATATAGGCTGGGATTCAACAACATTTGCTCAGCACGTTCACAAAGTTAAATTCAATAAACTTTTGTTCTAAGGAATGCCTAAGCGTTCCTAAGTTGCGACTGTCGTAGCATGCGCACAACAAAACCAGGGCAATATGAATTCTTTACCTTGCGTTTAGCATTGAGTTTCACCACAAGGCTTATAAGAATCTAATTTTTACCGATAGAATCGCTACCGTGTTTAACTTTATGACAAATAATGGTAACAAGTCAAATTTTATCAGGAATTATGGGTGAGATGATCCGAGTTGATTTGCATTTAAAATAATTAATGGAACTGCCATTTATTTGAAATTAAACCTTAAGAATGCACAGCAGAGGGTGAGGCGGATCCAGAGGGGGAGAGGGCACAGCATCTTTAATTTCCCCTTGAGACTTTTAATTTATAATTAATGTTATGGCATTAACTCACAAAGCTTATAAACGATATTTAAAACTATTTTTAACATAATTTATAATTAATGTTATGGCATTAACTCACAAAGCTTATAAACGATATTTAAAACTATTTTTAACATAATTTATAAATAGTTAAAGTCCTCATGGCTGTCCCCCCCTCTGGATCCGCTTCTAGAAGGAATTTGTTATTGAATTCAAATATGCGCAAAATTTGCTTTGGGCTTGCACAGTATTTGCTCAACAAACTGGAATTTTGTTCAGCAATTCCTAGCGTAAGCTTGTTATTGAATCCAGATAGGTAAAATCTACGCCAATTCTTGCGTAAACCGTGCTGAGCACGGTATTGAATCCGGCCAATAATATCGTAAAGGTATGTATGTTCTTAATTCTTGATGTAATCATCTGACCATGAAGTTAGTATCGGTGGAACGGCGGAACGCGAGCATTTTCTCTCTCACCTTCCTTTTGATGGAATGTTGGGATTGAACACTGAAAATACGTGAGGTATTTTATTATTTCGCCATCACCACTTCTCGGCCTGTTTAACTTCATTCACATAATGGAAAACACGGTTGTTCCAAAGGCAAGCTTTGAGCCACATGCACCTTGACGAGAATCCCTCTAATTTGCAACTTTTATGAGATCTTATCTTTCGTTCTACTTATTCGCTATTTCGACAACGAAACGAGTTAAGTGGAGCCGAAAAAAATTCCTTTTCGGGTCCTCCTGGAAAAATAAGAAGCGCCCTTTCTTTTTCTCTTTTTAATTCATATCCTACCTTGGATAAGTTGGATTCCAAGTTGAAATGGAGGGATGTGAGGAGAATACTAATCACTTTTTCTCAATGGGTCAACTCTTTAATGGCTTCATGTATGTCCATCCTGACGCACCTCCTACGTAAGCGATCTCTTCATTCCATCTCGTCCAAGATTAATGGACGAGACCTTGATTGAATAAACGAGAGATGAAATGAGGGAAATGCCGCAAGAGAAAAGCCAATTGTTCTCCGCAGACCATCGGAAATTAGAGATGATGTCAGGATGAGCGGATTCCTTGTTCCACTTTCCACTTTCAAGGGAAAGTCCCGCTTTCACCTTTCCCATTGTTTTCTGAGGGTTGAATGGGCAAGCGAAACCCTGATTTTATATAGTAATTCAATAAACCGACTATTCATTCATGGATTGAACAATGGGATTTGTGGATCCTCTTTATCCCTCGTTTTTGTATTATATCATTAATGAGTAAAATGAGTCCATTTGTCCTCTTCCTACGCACATCATTTTTCCCCGGGCATCAACAGTGTGCTGAGTCTGTTGAGCTGCATGTCTACATAGAAGGAATAAAAGGGAGGGAAATTCTATCACGCCCTGTCAGTCTACTTGATAAAAATCCTATCTGGAAAGATGGACGAAACTCGTTGAGCGAATGATAAAGTTTATTTTCATTTACGTGGCTGATAGCGAGGAAAATGAAAATATCAATAAACTCCCAAGACCTTGCTTGGAATCCGGATGATCAAACTTGTTTAAATTATGATTCCTTTGTGAGTGTCGGCGAGTTGGTTTGTTCGTGTGAATAAAAATTAATATTTTTTTCCAGCTCCAGTCCCCTAATGCACTTTGGTGTTTTATAGCCCAATGACTCAACCGAGTTTTCTCTTTTAGCCGAAGAGTTGGTCAACCTCGTCAAATTAACTTTAAGGCTAATAGATTCCAAGACCAATTAGCTCTCGTTTAATTGAAAGGGGGAAAGGGCAGGGGGGTCTGAGTAAATCTGCATGAGCTGTGTATCCCGCTCTTGACATGGAGCCAGTTCTCGAAATGCGAAATAAATGTAAATGAAGGGAGTGAAACAATTAGGCAAATGTTTCCATTTTCACACACCAACAACACAGGAGGAAAACTCGCGCGCACGTCCATTTATTTAAATATTATGGGAGTCTTAGCCTTCGACTGGAAACTCTTTTTCAGCAAACAGAACTTGAGAGTCAATAGATATTAGAAAGACTTAGTTAATAGAAAGATATAATGAAAAATCTTTCCTACTGCGTTTACACGAGTTTCTCTCATCTCCATTGTTTTTCACATGGGGTTGGATCGTTCCTTGTTGAGGGTCTCTGATGTGAGCTAATGGCGTGAAGTGATGTGTAGGAAATGTTTTGCATTCACCTTTGCTCAATTCCCCTCAACATTGGTGAACAAGACGCGCTCCTTTCCCCTTTCCAGGATCTCTTTATTCTCTTTAGACAACGGGGAATTGGAACGATGGGTATTCATGTCTCACAGGTTTTTAAGATGTGAGAATTCACTTATGCACATGATTTAAATTCCTCCATCGGATTCCAAAATCCCTCGGCAAGCACAGCTAGACAATACGGATGGCTAGCCGTATTCAATACATGTAGCTATATATGCTACTATATAGCTACTTTTCCACCCATGCATGGACGACGAGGAGTTTGAAGAAAAAATGCTTTCTTGTTACCATATTCTCTAAATGGAATTTTTAAGATTTGTTTTCCTTAGATCTTTGACTCTTGATAAATTCACTGGCAGTCGCTTGTGTTGGGAAACGTGATTCATTCTCCTCTGCTGTGGATTTCCCTCAATTGTATTAAGGCCCTGAAGTGGAGGAGATTGGTGTTAAAAATAGCCGGCTATAGGAATGAGTTCTATTTCAATCCAAATAATCACAGAGCTCACAGCGGTCTGGTAATCCTTAACTATGCTTTTGTTATTTTAAGAAAGTGAGATCTCTCCAGTTCGCCTCCTCAATGCTCCACTGAACTAATTATCAAATACTCTGGACTTCATGCATTTGATCAAACTTTAATCACTTTACGATTATTAACGATCAAGTTGAATACATTCCATGTTTAATTTCACTAACGAGCTCAGAGCTCTTCTGTGTTAATGTCAATGTACTGTATATAGACATAGTATAGTGTTCATATTATTCATAATATTAAGTTCATATTAATTCTACAAGGAATCTTTAAAAAAAAACTTTTCCGTGGATTTTCCGTGCATAGAAAAAATGGCAGAAAGATAAACAGCTTGAAGTGGATGGAGACATAACTTCCAATGCGACTATGCGATGATTTATTAGATTTATTACTCATTTTTCTAAATATTATTGGCAGAACTTCAATTCGAATAAATCCATTCTCACTAATTGTGATTATGAAACGGGAAAAGACATTGAGAATTGAAGTGATTAAAACTTGAAAGAATTCAATTTCCGGATCCACCTTTGGCATTTATATCTCCTCATTGATCCACTAAAAATCAGAGTTTCTCGAATGACTGAACATAAGCATTCCAATGGCTATTAAATATTTAATGATTTCTTTTCCACCCTTTTGGCTTCCTGGTTAATTGGTCTAAGAATGGTGATTTGAAATCTCTGGATTTCTCTCTTGGACTCGTTTAATTGGTGCGTGAGGAATTAGGCGAACGATTCCTCATTTCCAGACTCCGTTCTTTAACTTGGCTCACTGAGCTCCTTTCAGAATAATAATGAAAATGAATATTCTTCTTTTCCTCATTTTCGCAGTGTGTGACATGAATGTTCATAAGAAATGTGAAGTGAGCGTTCCGGACTTGTGCGGGTGCGACCATACTGAGAGGCGGGGCCGAATTGAACTCAAGATTACTTGCATTGGAAATAAGCTGACGGTGGATGGTAAGCGGCTTTTGAATTTAATAAGCCTTCCCTCTTTCACGAACTTTCCAAGGAGGGAAAACTCCATTTCACCCTTTAAATTGAATCACAATGTATTTAAAGGCTTCTTTCCCCAACAACACCAAGAACAAGTTGGGAGCTTGGATGTATTTAGGAGCTATACTTGCACACACAGAGTCTAATGCTTTAAGCTGACTAAATATGTCGCGTGAGTGTGTGTGATATGATGAGCTGGTTTTGAATAATATTTAATAACCATTTAATAACTATGCTCAGAATAGTTTTCCGTAAGTTTTCCCAAGGAGGCCAAGGGATTTAATTGAAAAGGGGTTCAATCTCCTTTACACACTCGACAATTCCCCCAAGGCATCTAATAACTTCCTTTTTAATTCAAAAATTAATTTTGTATAATATAAAGCTGGGAGATTTTAATATCCTCAAGATAGGCGACTGATCCTTAAAAGTTTTTCTTATTCCTCAAGGATTAGTTTGGTTACCTTGTATGATATGATATCTTATAGTTTATAATTAAAATATTGAACGAAGCTCATTTTTAGACTCAATACAAGACTAGATAAAAATCCAAAACTTAATTCTATTTACTAAATATCATTTAATGTGTATTTTGCTTATGATTGAATCATTTTATTCCTTTCAGTACGGCAGGCCAAGAATTTGATTCCGATGGATCCCAACGGGGCCTCTGATCCATACGTGAAGATGAAGCTCATTCCCGACACAGATGGGATTAAAAAGAAAACCAAGACGATCAAATCGAACCTCAATCCTGTGTGGCACGAAACAATCGTTTTGTAAGTCATCATTAGCTTCTCATTATGTCAAGTCTCGAGCAATAAAGTTCTCCGTTGGAACTAATTCCTAAGATCCTAAGCTAAGTTGATGAGAAGGGTCGTTCGAAGCGTTGGATCACCCGCCTCGGTTTTCTCCGGTTGCATGTACGGGATGGAGTTGTGTAAGTTAGAGTTAAAGTCTTGAGGGTTTGGTTGGGCACGAGAGGCAGGACGAAGGTAAATGGAGGATTCGCCCCATGGACCATTTCCTTGTCTCTTGTCTTATGCATTGGAGTAATGTCTGGCGGAAAGGAGTCCCTGGGCACCCCAAGATACAGGGAGACTTCGCCCGTTCCCATTCTTTATTCATGGCCACTATCAGGCAAACCGACCGAATCCAGGTGTTCTTGTGCGGAGGGATGAGTCCGACATCCGTTTCTCCTGGCAACCCCGTTAGGGCTCATTCATACTTAAAGAAATGGCCTTCCATTATTTCAAGTGAGCGACAAATGGCCCTAATGGAAACACTTAAAACTACCGGCAGCCAGGTTCAACCTGCCTTGTTATGCCTTATAAAGGGTATAACAAATTTTACGTACATTTCAGATAGGTGAGAGGGAATATTCCAACTCAGAACACTTCGGAAAATGGCAAGGTCTTTCAGCGTCGCTCGAGCGTCGAGCGACGCTGATTAAAAATAGACTCCTTATCAGCTTTTGGATTCCAATAATTTATTTAGTTAGGTACTCACTTTAAAACTTGAAGTTGAGTTACTTGAGTTGAAGTGCATGTACAATACGACTTGAAGAGGATCTTAAGAACCTTATTCAAGTTTTCTTGACAAAATGTATCTGATTTTTGTTAACCTAATAATATTGCAGAAATCTTCCAGGTACAATATTTTTAAGCTACATATTAGACTTATGTTTTATTCTTTTTGCGATTTACTTTTCGAAAATCAAATCAGAGATGCTTTGTGCATCGGAGCGAACCTATCAATTTACTATAATTGACTATATAGCTCCACTTTTGAGATCATCCACAAAAAAGCGACAAAGTTTTTATTCTCTCATTATTATTCAATTGAGTTTATCCTTCAAAAGGTTTTTAAGTCAAATCAGAATTGTCAGAATTCTTAGAATTGACTCCATGATTTAATAATCAAACTCATTTTATCAATTTTCTTATATTTCTCATAATAACAAATGTCTTTGTATTGAAAATGATGTTGATTTCATTTGTTTTAGTGACTTGAAGCCCGAGGACAAGGATCGTCGTCTTCTGCTTGAGATGTGGGATTGGGACCGAACGTCGCGTAACGACTTCATGGGATCTCTTTCCTTTGGGATTTCAGAGGTTCTCAAGAATCCCGTCGAAGGATGGTTCAAGCTCTTGACAGCCGAAGAAGGGGAGTTCTACAACGTTCCGGTTCCTGAGGAAGGAGCAGATCTGGTTTCGCTCAAGAATCAGATGCGAGTAAGAGACGCTCATAATGCAATTAGTTTCCTTTTAATTAAAGAGAGCCAGAAGTAGAACAGGGAATTAGTCTTTCCAATTTTCCAAATAACGCCAGTGCCGGAATGAGATGAAATGAGCAAACTTTCCACCTTGTTTGTGTATCTTTCATTCAGACATTTTTCCTCTTTATGACCTCAATAGCATGTGAATTCATAGAAATTTGACGAAGAATAATATTTGAACCTCCTTTCTCTTGACGTCATTCTTCAGAGACACAAGAAGAGATTAACCAAGATCCAACTTACCATGAATTTCGCAGACATCTCGATGATTTTGCGCAACAAGTCTCTTTGAGAGCCTTTTCATACTTTCAGATATCATGACTTAAATTCACTCATGGACTATCAAAAAAGACTTAATTAAAATCACATTGAAGAATCTCATGGAATGGAAAATTATTCTTTATTAAATTTAAATCTACTTGTGTAATCTCGAGTTTTTTTTATTAAATTTAAATCTACTTGTGTAATCTCGAGTTTTTTTTTATTAAATTTAAATCTACTTGTGTAATCTTAAGTGTATATAATCCTTTTAATCATATATAGATTCTTAATACCCAATCAATTCAACGGGTATTTATTTAATGAAATTCAAAAAAAATTTGTTAACAGAAAAGGACTATTTATTCTTTTCTGATGAATGTACATAATTGATATTATGGTAAAACTCTCACTTTATTGGATAATATTTATTTAGTCATATTATTTAGTAATTTGTTTTGTGAATTTGATTCGTTTAAACCGAGTAGACCTGCTTGTTTCTAACAATGATAGACCATGATAGACAATGAAAGACGTGCAATCATTCAAAGTTAATCTTGTACTCTTTCTTTGTGCTGCCTAACCTTCACTGCTCTTCTATTCAACCTTCACTTCTGACTATTCACTTTTATTAACGCTACAAGGGAACTACCATTCATAATAAGACACAGACAAAGGTATGCTTTTACAAACTACAACTGCCTTCATGTTCTTAAATATTTTTCTATTCTCAAAATTCAATATCCGATATTCAATACCCGAATATTACTTACAAATTATAGGTGAGTCTCTGGTATTTAGTATAATTTGTGTAAATCTTTATTTACTGTTCCTTTATCCTTCATGTTTAAAGACAAGACTTCCCCTACATATATCCATCGTCTTTATATATTCATAATATATTACCCAATTAATTTGTGTTTTCAAACACGAATGATCACTACACACTATACACAAGATATTAGATATTAAATATTAGTTCTCCAGTAGCATCTTTCTCAAAACTTATTGAACCGATGAATCTTTTGTTCTAAGCTCTTTTACAATTTACCTAATTGACAACGGAGTTTAACAGTTAAACTTTAAGTCCTCACTTATTACGCTAAAACTTAATTCGAGAATTTATTGAAATATTTAATTTATCCTCACATGAGCTCAAGAGCTTTGATGAATCTTTGACTTTTTTTTTAATACATCTATTCTATTGGATTCTAATAATTTATAAATTGTTTATTAGGTTCCAATATTAGCCTAATATTGGAACTTGACGAGGAAAATTGTAGGCATTTGATGAGCTTCTCTCATCCAAAGTTCGAAAGTAATTAAAATGGACTAGTGATCTAGTTAAATGTCGACATGTCGGAATGTTGTTCACTTTCCTTTATACAATTAGGCATAGAGGAATTAATCCTCTCATAATTAGCTAATTAATCCCTTCATTGTCTCCATGCGTGGTGATCACGAGTCTCTTTTCCAGAAATCGTCAATTTCCAGCGAGAGGAAAGTTCCATTGGTCGAGGACAAAGACGTGCCACACAACATGTTGAACAAGGATGTGATCAGAGCCACGGATTTCAATTTCCTCATGGTGCTCGGGAAAGGTAGCTTTGGAAAGGTGAGCCAAGGAAGTCTTAATTAAAAACACCGCATTGATCTGCAAGGAACCTTCATCAGCCTTCGCGTTTC
Organism: Neelides sp. FZ-2019; assembly: GCA_009869795.1. Classification (NCBI taxonomy): domain Eukaryota; kingdom Metazoa; phylum Arthropoda; class Collembola; order Neelipleona; family Neelidae; genus Neelides; species Neelides sp. FZ-2019. The sequence goes on along the minus strand of VJMY01000378.1, from coordinate 58,011 downwards.
TATTTAATTGACTCCCAAAGTCCTTGCATATCTCCTTTTAATCTCTCATCTCCTCACCTTTGGGATCCGCCCAACTCCCCCTTAATTATTCTCCACTTCACTTCTCTTTAGTTCGTAATGAGCCCCTGGAGCGACTCGGATCAAAACTCCACAGGCTTATCTGCCACTACATTTCCCGTTTCAATTCAACGGGAATTCCCACATTTCACCAATAAACTTATATCCTTTTAATGGACCTTCTTTGGGGGGCATTAACTTTTGTAATTGAATTAAATGGTTTTTTGAAGGCTTAAATTAATCCTTTGTCACATTCATTAATTATATTTATTACTACTTTACTTTCCAACCAAATGGTATATATTCATAAACTTTATTATGACAAATTTTTATTTTAAATATACCTACATCTTATAATACCCTTTTTATTAATGTCAATTGTATTTACTTTTTAATATATTCAATAGATTAAAATTTTATAAATTAGAAAAATCTCACGGTTTATTTTATCAAAAGCGGGATTGTCCATCCCATTGGAGATTTTGATCTGACAAATAATCGGACTGTTGAATGGGACTTGAATTGATGGATCTGTGAGGTGGAATGGGGAGAATGAAGAATTGTTCTCATGATGAATATTCCTTGGTGCAGGTCATGCTGGCGGAGCGTAAAGGAACCGACGAGTTGTACGCGATCAAAATACTCAAGAAAGACATCATCATTCAAGACGACGACGTGGAGTGCACGATGGTGGAGAAACGCGTTTTGGCCATGTCCGGCAAACCACCTTTCCTCGTTCAGCTCCACTCTTGCTTCCAAACAATGGTAAAATTCCACTTTCACCAAACTACAAATTTCAACGCGAACATTTGCTCTCTCGTTCCGAGCCAGGAAAACACGCTTCGGCCATTTATTTATATTTAACACAAATATTGACTTTCATCAAGTCGAGTGTGCTAAAAGGAAGAGTTATACAACGTTCCTTTATTAAATTCTACAACTATACTATATATTAGGCTTTTAGGCAACTACAGTTATACTACAATACTTTCAACACTGCTTTGATATACTCTCGATATACCAAAGAACTATTATAATAGGTATTAGTTATAAGATTACATATAAGAACATTTATGTTCGTCCTACTAAATAGGATGTGAAAGGATATAAAAAAAATTCCCAGCTCGAAAATGAATGATGTTTTGTGTCCAAATTTCAGGATCGCCTTTACTTTGTTATGGAGTACGTCAATGGTGGGGATTTGATGTTTCAAATCCAACAGTTTGGAAAATTCAAAGAACCTGTCGCTGTGTAAGTAAACCCCTTTTCTCTTTCATCTTTTTTAAGCTAGGGGATCTCAGGGCTTTGGTTCCTGTTCCTTGCGAACCTCTGTCCGTCATACACGAGGATTCTCCCATTCCTCGCCAAATTACTTATCTCCCCGTTCTCTTCATGCTTGTTTGCGTCGCGAAGAACGTGAAAGCATCCTGGTTAGCCAAACCAGAGCAAAGGCACCTAATACGTAAATTCCTTTGAACACTCCACGACCACTTGGCACATCTTTGGATAATGGGAGTTAAAGGATGCTCCGACCCATGGAGTACGATTTGTCTATTTCTCCATTTTATCGACCCAACTCGACTCGAACAAAGTGAGAGCATGAAAAGCACAAGCTTGCGTGTGTCTTCGCTCAAGAAATGCCTCCGAGCTCATTGAAACACATGTTGGAATGAGAGAGATGGATATCCGTCTCTTCACCTTCTCATATTTACAAAGCCTGATTTCAAATCCTCGTCGTTTAATCAAATCTACTCCAGTACTCCCAATTCGGATCTTCCAATATGATAGTCATATCTGCTATAATAATATCCAGATATGCATGTGAATCATTGAATATTTAGTAATGAAGTGTTTGGTTTTTATACAGATTTTACTCGGCGGAAATTGCGATTGGTCTCTTTTACCTTCACGTCCGCGGGATCATCTACCGCGACTTGAAATTGGACAACGTTCTCCTTGATCAGGACGGGCATATAAAGATTGCTGACTTTGGGATGTGCAAAGAAGGAATCAGCGAGAACCGAACAACAAAGACTTTCTGCGGGACTCCGGACTACATCGCCCCTGAGGTAACTTTCATTCTAATAAGAGATGAAAGGAGGAAACCCTGAGAGACAAATCTCCCGACTAATCCCATCCATTAGACCAATGAGGGAAAGACTCGGGGAGAAACAAAAGTGCATCCTCGAGCCAAATGCTCAAATGCACACAAACCCAAGTTCATTATTCAAATGGCTTTTTAATTAAGAAACTTAACTCCTCCGTTCATTGGGATTAAAAGGATCAGCAGGAATGTAGACGTTGCTTCTCTTTGCTCTCCTTACACTTTGCACTTTACAAATGCAGAGGAGGTGAATCATTTGGTGTCCATTTGAATTTGCTTGAATTAAAGACAAGGAGATTTGACTTCTATAAAACCTCAGATAAATATGTAATTGAATTTCATTCCAATATGACTGACTGACTAATATGAACATATTGAATAGACTACCAATAGGCATACAGCATATATTTAATGCTTTTTGGATATGGATATTTTTTTTATTATTTTTATTAAAGGCTTTTACCATTACTGACAAGGTGTAAAAGGAATCGATAATTATTTTATAAAAGAAATACAGATAAAGATATACATATTGCTCTGCACATGGTCTGGAATATAAGAAACATGTGGGATTCATTCATGAATATTTTATTCGGACCATCAAGTAGAAAATGGAAGGATATTTAAGTAGAGAGATAAGAATTGAAACTCGTTTCGCACATTTAGCCCAACTAAGGGAATTTCCATTAAACGAGTCAGATCAGGGTTTTCTCTCCGTGGCGAATTGTAAAATTTATGAGTTTGGTGGATATGAAGTATTTATCGGGGGTCCGAAGGGGAATCCTCAATTAAGGTGCTCATGGGGCGTAAGAACGCCCGCATTGAGCACCGAAATTGGGAGTAATTGAGGTGAGGGGTTTGAAGCGTCGGGAATTTATGATGACTCAAATGCCCGCCCGAATCTCTTCGAGCTTCAAATTCCAATTCCGGGCGTGCAGGGGAATTCACCCAAGATGGGTTTAGATGAGAGAATTGACTTTGGAAGGTGGGAAGGAAAAGTTCTCCGTCCTTATTTACTCCCATTTCCCCATTGTGAGACTCGAGAGGGAAATAAAAATTTGGAAATAAAACTTCATACTTCCCTGTTCAAAGTTTGACAATGTTGAAAGGGTTTCCTAACTTTGTTTTCCTTCTCTCTTAAATCCTCATTTGAACCTCTTACGAATGTCCGTACACTTTCTCTCCAAGAGGTTCACCGAGTTTTCGCACGTGTTCAAGTGGGGCTGACGTGCGAAAGGAGGGAATTATCAAGACCCAAATCTCCTCCCTACCAAATTTATCATAAGAATTGATGTTCCTTCCCTTTGATCCATTTCAAGAACTCTCGGAAGAGATAAACTATTTGGTTATAATATCCTAATGCTTCTTTATCATGGCCCGATCATATTTGCTTACCACTCAATGACAAAAAAGTCCAGGAGGAGAGAGAAAGACGCGAGAGAAAGTATGCCGTTTGAAAATCTCATATTTTTTAAACTACATTGCATAAAACGCACGAAAACTAAAGTTTAATATTTTTAATAGACGGATGTTCTCTCGGACGATTCGATGGTTTGTCCTCCATGACTCTTCCAGAATGCTTTCTCAATCGGAGAATTATTAAATTCCTTTTCCACCAAATTGCCAAATTTTTTAATTTTCCACATATTTATTTTCTTATAAAAATACTTATTTAATAAATAAATCTAGTCGTATTCGAGTTTTTAGAAAGTGAAAAAGAGGATTAAAGAATTGTAAAATATTCAACTCCATCGACGAATCGATAAAAGTAGTGAAAAGTATAAAAATTGTCATTTGAGTTTCAAAGTTTTCTCGCGACTCTGTCCATTCAAAGTTTTCTCATCTTTATTCAAAACCTTGATGTTTATGGGCGAAATTAAAGGAAGGGGAAATGTTCGTTTTGATGCGCAGTGAGTCGAGAAGTTTCCGAGTCAAAAGAGTCTCTCTGGAGGGATTTCCAACTTCTGCTCGACTCTGATATTCCCGGGAATTGATGTGTGTGGTTTTGATCAGATCATCCTGTACCATCCGTATGGGAAGTCAGTTGACTGGTGGGCATACGGGGTTCTCCTATACGAGATGCTCGTGGGTCAACCGCCGTTCGACGGCGAGGACGAGGAGGAGCTCTTCGCCGCCATCACTGACCACAATGTCTCGTATCCCAAGGGGATGTCAAAGGAGTCCAAGGAGGCCTGCAAGGGATTCCTCACAAAGAACCCGGCCAAGCGCCTCGGCTGCGGACCCAAAGGAGAAGACGACGTTCGCGGACATCCCTTTTTCCGCCGCATTGATTGGGAGCGGATTGAGAACAGGGAGGTTCAACCGCCGTTCAAGCCACGCATCGTAAGATCTCTCCTAATAACACATATTATATATTTAGTATTGAAGAGACCCTCACCTTCTTGTTCTTGGAGGACTCGTTTTGAGAAATCCCTTTGGTCTTCTCGAGGAATTCCTGGCTTCCCTTTTCTATGCCCATTGTGCATAATTGAATTGTTTCGCTTGAGCTGACTCTGGAGATCTCAATTCATTTTTAAAATGCTTTCTTTCTATCATCACTTCCTTTTATAATAGACGTGCTTTCATTTACGGATATACTTTATATACCTAGTCTTGTCAAGAACGTGAACAATTTTTACTTTTTCTCTGAGCTCATTTTTTTCCATCATATATGTTCTTTTAAACTACTTTTTTTCTCGCTAACGCTCTTTCGACCAACTTCACTTTTCTTTTCACATTTCTCATAATCTATATAATAAATGCTTAAAAACTTAGTCCATATTTCATAATTTTAAACTAATAATTTTATATTATTGATTTAAAGATATAATATGCATATTTTAAAAATGCTATTACTAATTTCATATAAAAATCTAGGTGTATTTCAGCTAGAATTTATAACATTTTATTTTCATTTTATTGGGTGTTTTCTAGTTGATTCTTGATTTTAAATTCCTTTTATTTGATTTGATATTTTTCCCATTATCTCGATTAGATTCTGAGAAATCGAGAAAATTCATTTTTTCTTTGGGCTTCTACCAATTGTAGTTGAATGTGCTCGCGAATGATTTCACATTGATTATCTCATTCAAGTTTTGTCTTGCTACAGCCTGGCCCAAATTTTGGTGCTTTACACTAGATAAAATGAACTTTTTTTGCGAAGCTCGTACTTTTTGATAATATTTACAAATAATAATAAAAAAATTGGGCCCTTCAATCCTTATAATTATTATTTATCACGTTAGCACAATGGCTTTTCTTTTTGTCTTGACTTTTTAAATTATTCTATCGAAGAAAATATTGCCATTAAGATTTTGAAATTTTTCTTTGGGCCCTTGAGATGCATGTGTTTGGTAATAAATTAATCATTATCGGTCAATAAGAGTTTAAATGTTTGCTTAATAATGTCGAATTAGACTAGGTTTGAGGCTAAATTTCATTTTACCAGCACACTTTTCTGATTGTAAGTATAATAGGATTTTATATGTATGTATAAGCAAATACTAACCTAACCTATCGGAAATGATTGTAACTAGTAATACATGGAAAAGTCTTATACTGAAAATTTCCCGTGCTGGCAAAATGAAATTGAGCAAGGTTTGGCGTCTTCAAAAATCAAATTAAATGTTATTAGCAATACTTGAACTAACTTAATATTAGGAAAATCAAATATAACTTTATTCCTAATATAGTGTATTGCTAATAACACTTGTATATTTTAATACTTGTATAATTTGATTTTTGAAGTCGACAAATCTAATCTAATTCGACAGTACCTAACTTTATCATATACATATAAATATTACAATATTACAGTGAAAGTGATTTTCATATCTTTTATGACCATTAATTTCTTATTTGGTAACTCATGATGGACAATTAAATTGATTTTTAATCAGTTAAACATTCTTTCTAATAAATCACAATTATAATTTAGAATGGCACAGTATTAAAATAGTAAGTAAAAAGTAAAGCTCCTAACGGTTAAGTATTATAGACTGTTCAGTTCGAATTTTTTAGATTTTTAACGTCCAGGGATACCAGGTCACCGGATACAGAAAATAGATTTACAGATTTACGGAGAAAAACCTTGCCCAACATCAAATATTTCTTGAAAATTAATTATTTTAATTATATGGATTTCTATGAATTTAAATTTCGAAATTTCATTTTTTTAAAACTTGATGTTTAGCAAAAGTTTTTCGCCCAAAGTCCGAAAACCTATTTTCTGTATCCCGGTATTTTTTATGGATCAAAAATTCAAAAATCTTTTCGGGCCCTGAAAGTAAGTATATATTTTAAATAATATGTTAGATAATTTAAACGTTTTCGAATTCTGACATTGGTAAGTTTAAAAATACGCTTTAGGTATTGGCAGACACTCAATATTATGTATAAAGTTTCATTTTTTCACAGATTCACACTAGATATTATGTGATATTTTTTCATGGATTCACATAGTTTAGGCAGAAAAGCCTGGTCGTAATTTTGAGCTGATTGACCTTCAAATTTTCTTAGAGAATAATTCATTACATTCATTTCTTTTCAACCATATCTCTTTGACTTGAAGAGTAAATTGACTCTATTCATTCTATAATTTCCCTCGTTTTATTCACATTTCTCAGCGAATGTAAACTTTACTTTCATTAGTAGTATTTAGCTTTAACCAAAAGAAAAATTGAATTTAGTTTCGATTCAATTTACATTTAACAATATTTTATCATTAATATCTAAAATATGCATAATTTTTCAAATTAAAGTGCTTTGACTAGTTCTAATAATTTGGTTTGGGCATTTCTTGATGGTCTTTTTGAAATACTGGTTTTATTTTTTTCTGGATCAGAATTTTTTTAATTTATTTTATTACAGAAAAATTATTTTTGATTTTGGCGTGATTTGATATTAGAAAAATGCTCGTATGGGAGAGAACTTCGATCCAATCTTCACACGAGGGAGAATTGATATGACACCTCCGGATGCGAACAGCGAGATTATTTTAGCTAATTTGACGGGATTCGAGTTTAAAGGCTTCTCATTGATTAATCCTGGCTACGAACCTGTGAGATCTGAAGATCTTCTCATTCCAACGTCTTGAATAGTATAATTACACAGAGCTCTTCCATATTCATGACATTCGCTCAAGTATTCCCATAAACCATCGCTGATCCTCGACCAAATAATAATGGCCAAATAGTCTTGTTTAAAATTTCCCCACTTTTGGTTGCATTTGAGATTCAATGGAGCTTCCGGTCTCTGCAGTCTCAATGATTGAGTGACGTATTCTTTATTTATTATATAGGTACCATGCCTTATGATGTGATATAGATAAATGAGGTTTTTAAGACCCATGTGCAAATAATAGGCTTATTATTTCGATATAATCATACGCTGTACCTTAATTGTATTTATTGCTATTTCACAAATTGTTAAAAATAGTACGAATTAGAGGTGCTAATATGTAGCTGTTTAACTTGTTTACTTACAAAAGGTGCTAATATTTAATTGTCCATAAATATTTTTTTTGTAAATGTATATTATAGGTTGATGAATTTGTTTGTTTGATAAGAGTATTAAATAGTTAACTAATAAGTTCAATAAGTAGATTTTTTGTCACGTGAGCCTAATTGAACCTTCACCTAAACGCAAAGGCAATTAAAAGTTTATTTTTATTTTTCATTTATTTTTTTATTTTGCATAAATTTAATAATTAATTTTTTGTCTTATTTGCTCATTAATCACGAAGTCACTTTTGAGGAACCAATAAAATCAATTAAAATTCAATTTGTTAAATTTTAGAAACATCGCAAGGATGTTGGTAATTTCGACAAGGTAAAATGAATTTATTTATTTAATAACATGTGCCCTAAAACATTAGATATTTATTATTTTAGCTTGAAATGCTTTAATACAAATAAATAAAATGTACTATTAAATTTAACAATTCCGCTTAAATTATTATTAGTCTTATTTAAAATCAATTGAAATATATAGGGTGGTGCAAATTAAATGTCGCAAATCCCATAAGAAATACATGGGAAAGTGTGACACATTATTTGCACCTCCCTGTATATTATATATTATATATAATCTTTATATATTATATATATCTTTATTCAATTTTCTAGCAATTTACAACAGAAAAGACGGAGTTAACACCAACGGACAAACTCTTTATGATGAACCTCGATCAAACCGAGTTTCAAGGATTTTCATTCCTCAATCCTGAATATGTTCAGTACATTTAATTTAATTTTAAGTTAACATTTAAGTTTCCACTCTATCTTTCCCTTTTTGTATTTATAAATTATATTATGCTAAATGGTATTAACTACCAACCTACCGTTTTCATTCGATTTACTTTCCCTCGGGAAATTCCAACTCTTTAACCTGTTTAAAAATGAGTAATTAAGTCAATTTTCTTTTTGAGACATTACAACGTTTTTTTACGTCAAATTATATTTGAACTTTTCAACTTCTATCAAGTAAAATACTTTTATTCCCTTTTGCTACCCATTTTGTAAATATATATTCCTATATAAATATTACATACTTAAGTCACTTGTATTATGTTTCAAACAAGCCAAACTGACGATGAGTATGATAGGCCTATTTGAATGTATCATTATTATTAAAAATATTATATTGTAGCTTTGTCTCATACTAATGTGTATGTCTATATAATTATGACTCATAAAAACTCAAAACAAATCTCAACCTAATGAAATGTTAATTAAGCATTTAAGTACCTTATTAATGCCCTCCCTTCTTATCCACTAAAAGCTCCATTAAAATTTTACAAGTTTGTCTCATTTGTGAGTCTGTGTTCTCTCATGACTTGGACGAGCCTTTCCATATTATACAGTTAAGAGATTAATATGGGGGATGCTGAGCTAGTTTAATTAAGCAATGAACTCCCATTTTGATGTGAATTAAGCCCAAGGAACAACAAAGACAATTTAAGTAGGTAATTCAAAAAGGATAAATAAAAGATAAGAATTCATGAACTGGGAAAGACAGAAGCAAAGGATGTCAAATGCCAAGGGTTGCAGAACCAAAAGAAACTCCCAATAAAGATCATAAGAAGTTGACAAAGGATTTAAGGAAATCACACATACCTTCATTCAAGTATAGTAGGATTAAGTATATAATAGTAAATAATATATATATAATATATATGATTTATAAGGGACATGTATGTTTAAATAAATAATGATAAATTCCAGAACTTTTACTCACCTATTCAAATATAGAAATGGAAATCCTAAGTATAAATATTTTAGATTTGAGAAAATGGCCATTTAATGAATTTCCGGCAATTGATTTGATTAAATATACATTTTTATTTTATGATTTTTAATTAAAATCAAAAAATGCGAATTCCTCATATATGTGTCTTTAGATAGAATGTCTTTAGATTTAGCTACTGTTGTAGATAATATATAATATTATTAACTTTAAATACATAATCAATGCTAAACTAACAATTCCATCTAATAAATATTTTAAGTTAAGGCGTGTTTCTGATTTATAAATGATTTAACTAAAAATAAGACGATTTCAGATTATTAAAATACTACCTATACTCTACATTCTCCAGAGCAAAAAGGTTTCCTCCCACTTCCACATATACCTACTGAGTCAGTAGAAAAGTTACGATTTTCTGTATAATGATTGTGATTCTGATTATAGTTTCACGTGGTGTCATTTTATGACCGCTCAGGCTCTACAGTCACAATCACAATATGGACTTTCGTAACTTCCAACTTTGAATAGATATTCAAAGTAGATACACTCTGAAGAACAAGGACTGACTCAGTAAATATAATTGGAAGTGGGAGGAAACCTTTTTGCTTCGGAGAATGGGGTTTTAGATTTCTCAACAATGTCGATTGCATGTGAACATTCCTTCAACATTGATCAAGTGCCATATTAATGAAATTAATATTTCTTATAAATTAAAAATCTCTTACTATTTATTTTAGTCAATATACTTATTAAAGATTATTAAAATGTAGCACTCTAAAATTAATTTTTGCTATGATATATACCTAATGAAAATCAATATTGATAAATTGATATCTCCGAATACACCTATACAATCATTGAATTAGTGAATTGAACTTAAAGCAAATTAGTAACCTTTTTTGTTAAATTCCTAATTTCCTAATAATGAGTGAATCCAACCAAAGATAAAATGTAGAAATGTGTGTTGTTCAATCCAAGAATAAAACCCTGATTCTTTCTCCAAATATAATTAAGTGTAATATTATTCTGAATTCATTTATTCAATCATGTATTTCATTGCATAAACATCACAAAAGCATCAAACAATGAGTTTTCGTTCTGATTATTTGATTGATGAATTTCAAACGCTTTGGATGGACGAGTGAGACGACGAGTGATTGTGAAGTCTTTTGCTCAAAAGTTCAAGTTCCATGCATTTTTTATCAGAAATGTTGATTTGGTGTTGAACACTTTGTCTGTAAAAGATGATAGTGAAAATGGCGAGGGTTATGAGAACTGGGACGATGACAAAAGTGATGCAACTCGCAGCGACTGGATAATTGCCTAAAGGGGATAAGTGAGAAATAAACAAAATTGGAATTTCGAATAAGAAAAACAAAATAAGAATTCAGCAGTTTTGTTTTGAAGAATTCAAACGTTTTAATAATATAAAAATAGCCTATGAAAAACGTTTCAATCCTTCAAGACAAAACTGCTGAATTCTTATGAGAAAATACATTATGAAAACACCCCTCATTTTTAACATATAATATCATTCTTAAATGAACACCCGGTACATAATTTCCTTTCCTTATGCATAATTGATTTTATGATTTTATTTTACATTCAATATATTATCAATATATGACATCCATATTTAAAGTTATAAGACTTTACCAAATTTAATCCATGAGATAATGACCACATCCACAAGGAAAAGAAATATGGAGATTGTGTTAGCCAGCACCTTAAGAAGGTTGTAGAATAATATTTATTATTTTAACTTTGTATAATTTAATATACTCTTTAATATGTTTTTTGTTTTACCCATGACATATCTGAAACGAAAAATCGGATTATTAAATGCAACCCAACGGTAAACAAAAGCAATTGTAAAATTGTAATTTGTAATCAAGAAAAAATTATTATACAGGGTGATCATGGGGTAGTGCAATGTATTTTAGACGGTGATACCCCACAATCCTTTATAGGTACCCGGTGTATTTCCCTTAATTACCGATATATTTAATGAGATCTTCATGCGGAATATTTTTGGCATATCCATAATGATTAAGTCTTGTTACGGCGTCAATATATGGTAATATACATGTGCAAATCATAATACCTGAAACATTGGATTTGGCTTAATTTAATTGATTCATTTATTGAAATTCTCCAATATTCTGATAGTAAATTGACTACTCACTCATCATGGTTGTTGAAACCTATAAAATAAAGAAAAATAACTCATTTGTAAATCAAATTGTCATTATTAGGTTATATAAAGTACTAGGAACGCAGTTGTAACAGCAAATGATACGAGTAAATATTCATTGTCATCCTCATTTATATCCAATTCAACTGTTGCAACCTACATAAGAATGCAATCATTAATAAAAGTAAAATCTTTCCAATTCTAAAATGTTTTAAAATATTTTTTCTGATTACATTACCACTGAAAAGCCAGCCATTCTGAAATAAATAATAAAAAATTGCAAATAAACATAATAATAACATTAAAATAATGTAAACATTTTGTTTGATGCCTGATTCTTTATTTGTGGACCATTTAAAATTAAAATGAATGAACTCACAAGGCGGCCATTTCTGTCACTCCTTTCAATTTGGCTTTGCTAAGGTTGAGCCTGTTGATTTTTCAAATTGTATAATATAATATATTTTAACTTCAATGTCATTCTAATTGTTGCAAAATGAATAAATCATGCAATTTAAAATTACCTTCGCCAAAGGAGCAATTCTTCATCGGCAGTGGGTGGAGCATTAATTTCAATTTCAATACTCATTCCTTCTAACTTCTCCTTACATTTTTAATGCTTGAAGATTTAACCTTACTTAAATTTAGTAAGATATAAGGTTCAATATTATTAGGTAACTTATTAGATAATAGCTTAAAATTCCTTTAATCGTTTGAACAGAGTTGAATTAAAAATAATGAATTTAAACACAATTGAATGATTTAACTTTGGTACTGTATCCTATTCAATAAAAGACATCTAAATTATAATTTATAATGATAATTGATGGCTAACTATGAGTGTATTATTAAGGTAAGAAGTATTTTGATTTTCTTTAAAGCAAGTGAAAAGACTCATTGTGAAATTTGGTTTTAACTCGTGTAAACTTCCCAAGACTCTCACATTAAGTGAGTGCTGAGTTCAGGATTGATAAAATCGTTTCCTTATGCCGACAATGTCGAGCAGCTGTTGGAAAAAATTCACACTCATCCTTTTAAACTGGTTTAAGTATATGAGAACTGAGGAATCCACCCACAGGGATTTACAGAAGACTATATAGGAGTCAACAAGAACTTATATAAACATACTGACAATGAATTGAACTTAATGGAGAAAAAACTCTATGCATACTTAAGTATGCTAGCTCTTACGTACGTACTTATTAACCAAATATCTGTATATTAAAGGAATATTTGCATAATAAAGAATGCTCAAAAATGAACCTCGCCAGTTGCAACTCTGCAGGATGACTCGAGCTTCAAGATATTTTTTATTTATCTTTTTTAGTATTTAGATTTACAATCCTAAAATCATTATACTATAAAATGTGCATCCATTGTATATCTTCAACTAAATATTCACTATACTCGCATCCAGTTGTCTTTTCATTGCTTCCAATTCTTGGTATTTTTGATCTGAAATGATGTATTGGTGTTTGACCAGCTTCCTGTAGAACACAATCCCAAATATACAGACTCCAAAAAGGACGGGAATCATTCTAGTGGGGCAAAAAAGACAAATAATTGAAAATTTTTATTAAATAATTACCGTTTCCTCGTGATAGTCCGCGGCTTATCTATTGTTTGTCCAGTTGCGGTTTATCAGCGAGATGGACTTTTTCATTAATTACATATAAAAGGATAGGGCTAATGCTTAGAAATTGGTTGCAAAATTCTGCGGCTTATCAGCGGGGGCGGCTTATCAACGAGGGCGGCTCATCAGCGAGGAAACAGGGCATATAACAAATCTCTCTGCTAATTATGAACACCATTGTGGATTTACCCATACATAGTATAGCACAATAAATAGCCCAGAGACGTAATGTTATATGTATATTATAGTCACAGTTAAGGTAAGTATTATCTGGGCTCACAAGATCGACTATTTCTCTTGGGGATTAAGTGAATATGAGTGCATAACGCTAAAAATAAAAATTGATTTCCAAGATAGATCACTTTAGATTGCAAGGTCCCATATAATAAATTGTGAACAGAAGGTACAACTTGATTTCTAGTAAATCGCGATGCTAGAACATCCAAGTTACCCCAATATTTTATATTGCAATGGAAATATTTAGCTACACAATAGAAATATATTTCCATTTAACAACAGCATTTAATTATTTAACTACTAATTTAACTACTCATGCCATGTTGTCATGTAGTTGGTTTCAACTGTTAAGAAGAGGATTCTTCTTGGGTGCTGCCTTCTTCGGGGAAGCTTTTGGCCTCTGGCTTCATTGTCTTGGAAAGTTTCATTTTGGGCTTGGGTTTCACGGCGGCCTTGGTTTTTTTAGGCCTTGCGCTTCTTATCTCCAGCGACCTTCTTCTCTCCCTGGGCCTTCTGAGGAAGCTTGAAGGATCCAGCGGCTCCCTTTCCATTATTCTGGACGAGGGCTACTGTCTCAACGGTATCGGCCTTCACTGGTAACATGCGGATGAATGGGGCAGTTGGTTGACCATTTGGGCGGTCGGTAGGTGTGCGAGTGTTTTCGCATCACCGGGCTTCGGCGAGTTTTTATTTTCCCTTCAGGCCTTCTTCGTAGTTTTCGCCCTCTTCTCAACGGGAGAAGATCCCGATTTACAATAATTCAATAAAGAATCGCACACATAACAAAGAATGATGTTCTAGAGGATTTCGCCATTTGGTGATCAAATAATAATAAGTTGATTTATTAAGACATTGATGGTTTTTACATTAAAAATGTAAACACAACAAAATATCAAAATATCCAAAAAGTGGGGGTATCACAAATTCAAACCGTTAGGTTTGTTACCCGTTATTGTTACCCTTAATTAGTAAGAGTCGATCTTGTGATCCCAGGTATTATAAAAAATGAAAGACTTAAATTACATTGCTGTGGCACACCAACTTGCGACTTCCGAAAAGTAAGTAAATCTTCAAACGAAAAACAAAAGTTAAACAAACTTAAATATTAAATACATAAGTTGAATTTCAACTTTTCTCACTTTATATGGCATAAGATGATGACATCAAGTGTAAATAGAAAAATCGAAACGCTATTGGCCAGAACCTTCAAAATAAAAATTCCAATTCCATTTATAAGCTATCAAATTAAATTTCCGTTTTTATATTAAGTAGGTATTTAATTATATTATACATATAAGAATGGCTTAAATAATTAAAGGTGGAAAATCTTACCCAGGAAAGATCAATATAAAACATCATTTTATCATGAGGACTCTATTAGAATCAGCACAAAAAATATAGATAAGTACCACAAATGGAAAAGATGCGTATACCCTTCAGGGATTACTTGTACAGTAAGGTATAATTAAGGCATTAATTACTAATAAACGGTTTGATATGTTCCAATTTACCTCCCAAGCTTTACTGTTAGGACTTAACTTTGCCACAACTTCAATATGAGGCAAAATACACGTGGCTGAAAAAAAAATTCATTATTTTTCCTTTCTAAAAAACATTTATTTTGCATAGAAGAATCATATATTCTCTCTATTTACAAATCATGATGGACAGCATTGTTGTGCAAACAAGGAGTGCAGTTGTAACAGTGAAAGCTGTGAGTAAAGCTGGATCCGCATCCTCGTTGATTTGAAGCTCCACAGTGGCAACCTTCAAAATATTAATTTAATCCCAATTTTAAAACCTACTTACACCCAAATTATTCCAAACGATATATTCTAAATGTTACTAATTAAAGTACTTAAGTAAGTATAGGTATCTTTGAAGCGTCAAAATGAAAGAAACGAGCTCACAACAGAAAATCCAGCCATCCTGAAAGACAAATGGGTTAGATTTAAGATTGTAATTTATTTAGTGAACGAGGTCATATTAGGGAACACAGATGTAAATGTAATTAATATAATTTCTTTAAACTCACAATGCAGCCATTTCAGTGATCCCTGCTAGTTTTGCCTTGCTGAGGTGAAGACGTCGCCAGTCAAGGAATTCTGGCGTGTTTGGATCTTCGTTCGAAAATTTCCTCATTTTCCCATTCCCTTTCTCACTTTCTTCGGGCTTTTTACATTCAAATGAAAAATGGAAAAAATATTTGTACAGTTCAATTAAGAATCTCAATGGGCGAAGCCTTAGAAGATAAGAAAATAATGCATATAGAAAACTTACACTTTGAGAATGAATGGTTGAGAGATGAAGCGAGGCGATTGAATTCCGATTTGTTGTTGGACTTGGAAGACTCCAAGAGACGGACCGCGGGCCACGACCGATGGATGGACTTGCTGGAGGAGAGTTCTTGGGAGAAATGGAAGGAAGGCTCATGGAGCCCAAACGGCTCATTTTCATTTCGTGTCTCCGATATTCAATTTCCATGCTCTTCCTATTTCCTATACATATTTTTTATATTCAATTAGTTTCAATTCAATATTTCCTCTATTCATTTTTTTAATTCCTTACTAATACTATACAATTATATATTGAGAATATTATATTATACGTTATATATTCTTAATGTAAGCCTACTAGATGTGTGATATTAAGAGGATATTAAAACTACTGTATAACTTTTAACGATAGATAACCAATTTAACAAGCATAAAATAACAACCCAAACAAATGGTCTTTAATGAATCCTCATTGTGTGAGTGCAGGTTGGATCAACAGTAATAAAATGCTTAACCCAATAAGTTGGAAAATAAAACTCTGTTGGATATGCTTTCACAGTAAAATCTTTCGTATTTTTATCAATCCCAATGTTTTTAAAATGAAGCGAGTAAAAATTAAAACCAAGAGTCACTTAGCAGTTAGCACTCCATTTTACTCAAAAACTGATTAAAAGAGACAAAAAACTATTTATTAAAAACCTTCGTTGTGAGATTTATTTTGAAACAATGATGAAAATTAATATTAGTTTAAACTTGTGAAAATCAATTAACCTTAAGGATTATCTTAAAGAAAAAGAAATGAGATTCATAGTTAAGAGTATGCTTTATGCAATGAATTTGGACGAGCTTTAAATGACAAAATCAAGCAAGTGAAGAACATTTTCTATAAGGATTTTGGATTGCCGGCACTGCTTATACACTTTTACATTTCAACTTCTACCATATAAGTTTAAAGAAAAGAACATTGATTTCACAAAACCTAACATAATTATGATTCTTTAAAATGAATTCATAATTTTCCAATGTTCTGATATGAATATTCATTGCCAAGAGCGTTCGTGTCCTTGTAAATGCGACATTAGACACATTCTCATGTTCCGAAATAAAGTGAAGTTTTTAATTTAAATCCAATGTCCTGAATCTGAATTAATTTCAAAGTTGAGACGATCATTTCAAATCGGGATGATGTATTGTATTTATGATACATAAGTCTTAATATTTATTGGATAGTTAATAAAAAATATAAATTTTGTGTACTTGTAAGCTAACAATTAGATGATAGTGAGCACTATAACAAGTATTAATCATAATTTATATTTAGCTATCTTATTATTTATAATATAAGAACTCAAGGGAGTATCAAATTCCCGACATGATTCATTCCTCAGGTATTCATTCTTTATTAAGTTTGAAATAATATTGTTGAACGAAAGTTGATCCTTTTGCCCCAGAGTAAGTCGGAGTAAAGTTGTAAATGAGGTTTTTCGATTCTTCTTCTGGAGACTCAAATTTGTGGTTGTTCATCCGTGCTGAAATATTTTACAATTCATTATTAGCTTATACATATCTTTATTATATTATGTGCACTAAAAGGCCCAATACCCACTTATTACTATTACTATATTAGATAATACACAAGAGTGTTTGTCATCAAATGAAATGGAAAATAGGGCTAAGGTTACCCTGTCATGTAAAAATGAGGCTCCATGGAGCTTCCATGGAGCTCCATGCAACCAAAATTCACTCCTGCTGCTCCATGGAGCCTCCATGCACCAAATTAATTAACATACGATCAAATGTCGCGGCATTTAGCTATATGTAACTCAATTTCTCACAGTACTCCGAATGTTTCAAATTGCCAAAAGTTTTTAATATTTCAAAATACGTAAAATCATTAAATTTACTCCACATTTCAATACCTTCAATACACATTTCAATACTCCATGGAGTCTACATGCAAAGTCGCTCCACTTACTTAATGAAGCTTCCTTTCCAAGTCAATGTAGCACCGAACGGCTGCGGTTACACTATCATGTAAACTCATTTTGCTCCATGAAGGCCTCCATGGAGCCTCTATGCAACATAAGGAATTCGAATTTTTAATAAAGTTTTTTAATGATTTCAATACATGAAACTTAACCTTAACCTTACTAACCTAACTTATTTATATTAGGTTAAGTTTGTAAAGTAATGGAATCATTGCTTATAGTCTGAATTTTTATTTATTTATTTATATATATATAATAGCTATTTAGCCATTTAACCATTTACACGATAGGGTAGCCCTAGGCAACCCTAGCCCACCGAACAGCATGGTTAAATAGTATTTGTTTTAACGACTTTAATTTTTTAATTAAACCTGACCTAATATTAATGCGCTATTTTTATTATATTAGGTTAGGTTCAGGTATTGAAATGTAGTGTAAATTTAATGATTTTGTGGTATTTTGAAATATTAAAAACTTGGGGCAATATGAGACATTTGGGGTATTGTGAGACATTTAGTTACATATAGCTAAATGCCGCGACATTTGATCGTATGTTAATAAAATTGGTGCATGGAGGCTCCATGGAGCAGCAGGAGTGAATTTTGGTTGCATGGAGCCTTTATGGAGCAAAATGGAGCGACACTCGACGGAGCTCCATGGAGCTCCAGCTTCATGGAGTTGCATGGAGCCTCCATGGAGTACCCAAGTTTAAATTTTTCTAGAATAGGAAAATTGACATTACAGCATGGAGCGAAATTTTTCAGCGTGGAGCTCCATGGAGCCTCATTTTTACATGATAACCTTAGCCGAAAATACCTTCATTGACAAAGAAATTTGCAAAATATTGTGCAGTTTCAATCGCCTCTCGGAAATGCGGAAGATTTTCTTTAGTTGTCCATTCATAGATGTTTTTCTCAGGGTGAAATTGAACAGCGTAAAATGGATATTTTTTAGATTCCACGCTCGAAATAAAGGTGAGATTGGAAGGAGCATCAAAGTTCACAGACAATATCTTGTATTCTTGGCCAAGTCCGAAATCTGTGAAATTCTTCTCTGTTATGCAATAATGATGAAAGTTAACAGCGACCTTTTGGGTTGACAATACTTTGATGATGGACTTAGGAGCTTTCCCATATAGCCGGCTTCCCATCGTATCTAGAATATTTCAAATTGACTTTTGGACATATGAAATGATACTTACATAATATTTACAATACTGATATCATAATAAAATAATAGTTATCGATTGTAATTAAACAAATTCAACAAACATTTTGCTGGCAACATTTATTTCTTGTAATAATGGAAAAAATAAAAATATTGGACAAATATCGACAAAGGCATCATTCGTCTTGAAGATAATGAAAGAGATTCTGAACCTGCAGTGAATTTCAATTTGTCCATGACGTTATAGGACGTACAAGGAGTTCTGAGTTCTCTTCCCCCATTAGCAGCATAGAGCATGAATTCAAAACCAAGGCACGTTCCCCACAATGGGAAGAAATCTTTGTTGTTGTTGGCTTCCACGGCGAGGTCGTACAAGACTTTCCCTGTCCTAGCGTAGCCAGAGTTGTTAAAATAAACTGCACCACCAGGCATTAGCACACTAAAAGAAATTCATCCACAGTATTTAAGTTTATATTATACATTAAAATTTGTGTTTAGTTAAGCTGTTATATTAAGTAAATTTATTTTCTAAATATTAATAATAATTTAGTCCATAAGTAGTATTAATATTAATTAATTTTATTAATACAAAACTTTTTAAAGGAATTTACCCATTGATGCTTTTGAAAATATTCTTAATATAATCTTCGTCTTTGTCTATCCTGTGGTGAATATAAGAATAATTCAATGTTATAAAACTTTTCATGAGATGTCAATTATTTTAAAAGTTAGGAATTAGGTAAAGAATGAAAATCCTTACATAATTGGAACAACTCTTCCTCCAGCGCCTTCAACAAATTTGACATAAGAAGCAGCAATGTAGGAATTGTTTGCTTCCAGCGTCTTTCCATTCCCGTAATATTCTTGAGAGAGGATTCCTATTGTATAAAATAAGCATTAATCACACAATGAACAATTTATTAAAATAAAACGGATTAACTAAATATAAGTCAAATGGCTTTACTTTACCGATAATTGGACTATCAGTCATCATATCTTGACAAGAAGCAAATCTATATTGAACTCTTAAGGTGAGTATCGAAAAAAGGGGAAAAAAAGAACTTTTCATGATCAATAATTACGAATCTCAGAACTCGATAATCCCAGTCTTTCCAGGCCTGCAATTTACAAAATTATTTCAAATTGCCAGAATTTAACTTTCCCAAATCAAGAATATCTCGGAAAACCAACTTGTCGTTTCACCAAACTTCAACGGCAAAGGTATAAGAGAAAAATGAACAGAAAACTATTAAATTGCTTTATCTTTCAACTTTTAATGAAAATGAATGAACCCATTGAAATTGATTAGTGTGATAAACTATTATCAAATAAGATAAAATTGAAAAGAGGAGAGACGTCTCTCCATTTCGGAATTGTCAATATAATGATTACTATGTTGACTATTCCTCTACTTGTGATCAGTAGCGTAGCCAGCTCAAAATTACAGCCAAGCTAAACAAATTTTTACCAAACTAATCTGAAAAAAGTCAATATCTAATGTCTGCTTATACCTTTAATGTATTTTTTCTGAAATATTCAAATTTATCTAGTGTAAAAAATTAGTACCAAGCTGTAGCTTAGTTAGCTTATATGGTAGCTACGCTGTGATATTAAAGAGGTGACATAAAAGAGAATAAAAAGTTAAACAACTTTTAAATGTCAACTTTATGATGGTGAATAATTTGGATGATTTGGTGAATAGGAATTGATTGCTACAAATGGAAATAAGAATGCATTTGGGCGAATTTCAAGATTCAACAATTTATTTTTAAAAGAATTACACCTTGTAACGAATTTGACATGAGATAAAATCTTAATAGATAATATATCTGGATAATTTGTTTATATAATCTAATATGTCCAGCAGTTTAACGTATATTGTAATAAAGATATTGATAAGTGCTAACTTTACAATCAACCAATCTCGTCCAAACCTTGTGACTTCATCCTCTCAAATAGTATTTATAAGAAACTAAAAAACTATAAAGCTATATTCAATAACTTAAAGTATTATTATACATCATTATTAAATAGTACATTTAAGTTGTTTAAACCTCAATTACTCGTCCATCATAATTCATTAAAATCATTCATTCGCACTTAGAAAGTTATTTGATATACAGTATTTATTCTATTAAAATAGCCCATTAAAATTTAACAAAATCTGAGTTATTTAACAAAATTTACTTTTCAAATAACAACAAGTTATAAGGGTTTAAGTCTCTATTATGTCATTTAATAGTAAGTTGTATATGTATGTATATATGTATTAATAGAGACCCAGCAATTATTGAAAACTTGATTTCAAACCCCCGGCAATAAATAGAATAAATACTGCATAAAGAAAGATGTAAAAAATTAAGAGTAGAAATACAATCCTAATCAATTTCAAAATAAAAAAAGATAGCAAAATTAAAAACATCTCCAACATAGGTACAATATTTTCAAAGTGATTTAAAGGCACACTTATGTATTTGCAACATCTTTAACTTTCACATATTAACTCATCCATACAAGGAAAAGGTTTCAAACCTTCGTCTTCACATCTTAGATTCAACTTCCACTATATGTACAATTGAGAATGAAACAATTCATAGAAAAATCCTAATTCTGCCGCATTATCCGTATTCATCCTTACAATTAGTTCTTTCTACACTGTTGTATTATTGGTTGAATATCATTATGTAAAATTCCATCTGTACTCATTATCATAAAATAAAATTCATTATAGAACCCTAGAACTAGCCTAAATATAATATATTTATGTTTGTTTGGTTTGAAAAAGTAATGGTAAAGAGGAAATCTTCAAGTCAATCTCTGTCTCAAAAGTGTGATTTTCTGAGAAAAAAAGGTTTCGAGGGACTCTGCGGATTTGTAGAAAGGAGATTCCGTCGGATTGTAGTATCGGCAATTGTCAAAGATCTTCTGAATGTCTCCAATGAAGTCACGTAGCCTGGAGTAGCATTTATCTTCAATTCGGATTTCAACCGTTTGCAAATCTAAATGTAAAGAGAAAAAATTCAATGGCTCAAATTCCATCACTTCTTAATTTCCTTTAAGGTTCTGTTTAAGTTTTTACAGCATTATAAAGGTACATTTAACATTTGAACGGCTAATGGCACATTTTTTTCTAATATCACATTCAAAAGATCGGTTCAATCTAGAAAAACGCTCATAGATTTTTCTTTGAAAATGTTCATAAATGTGCTTAATGTTTAAGAAATAACCTCTCTAGAAATAACTCACCTAAAGGTACATTTTACTCTTTATGGATGAGTCCTAGAGAAAAGTTTATTTGACAAGATCTCTTCAGAATTGTAAGATGGAAGAATTTTTTAATTTACTCAATGGTTAATGATTTAACTACTGATGCTTATTTATGTAACTAGGGAAATGAATTTTACATTGTAAGTTAAACAAATTTCTTTTCAATCTATCTTTACTCATTTTCTCTTTTCTTCAATTTCTCTTATTTTTCTCTTCACAAATTAAAATATTCGGTGATACTATTCTGTGTTTCATTTTAGATTTCAAAAATAATTTTAATTAAAGCCCTAGCAAATTCAAGAAACTTAAGTAAAACCAATCAAATTGGGAGAATACAATCAATTACCAATCAAAAGATTTTTATATTCAAATTCATCAATTTGAATAAGCTTTTACTCACCCATTGGTTCTTTAATCACTTTGTAGTAGTTTGGGGCTTCAGTAGGATCCACGGCTTCCAGGAATGGCCAGGAACTTTTATGGGCTTGAATTTGCTTGACAAGTTTAGAGAGATGAGGATAGTCGTCGAAGCTCAAAGGTCTCAAGTTCGCATGATTAAGCGGCGTGTTCGAGTCGCAGTTGGGACACACATACTCATCAATGGCACTCGCTTCAGATTGAAGGATCCCAACGCATCGACCATGAAACCAATCTTGACAAGTGTCGCAGCAAATGTAGAATCTAAACAAAATAAATTCATTTCATTAATTTATGATTAGCAAATAAAAATCCATCAATTTTTCTTATTATTTAATTAATTTTTTAAAATTGTTTCCTACTGTGATTCGTCGTAGGGTTGTTTGCAGAGACAATACACTTTATTTGCCTCGCGTTGACAAGAGTCGCAAACGTATTCGGAAAGACAACTGGACATTTTCTCCGTGATCCCAATGCACTCGCCGTGGAACCAATTCGAACAAGCGTCACAACCAACATAGAACTTGGAATTGTCATAAGGAGTTTGACAAATGCAGTATAATTTGTTCCCCTTCTTTCTCTTTTTGGATCCTTTGGGTCCAACAGGAGCAGACTTCGGTTCACTCATTTTCCTCTTCTGCAAATAAATAAAATTAATGTAGGAAATGAATGGAAAAGACTCAAGATGTTGCGAACATCTTTCTCACCTGTGCTTTGGGTGCTTCTGGCGCGAGGTCAATCTTGGCATTACCGGGTTGAAATCCCTTTTTCCCTATTTCATCCGAAAGCTCCTTCTGTTCAATAAAATTAAAATGAATTAACGAGAATTAAAGTAAAGAGAATTAGGTATTGAACTTCGTAATTGACACAAGGTAGGATTAAAGTAAGGTCAAGGTATAAAACTCAGATTCTCCTCGTACCTGAATATCAATATGAAGTTCTTTTTCAAGAAGGCCCCTCTTTTTGAATATGTCCTTCTTCAGGAGCTCTTTGTGCTTGAACAGACTGGATGAAAGCTTATGCTGAGTCATCTGAGCCGGAACCTTGGAAGGACTCACGGAACTTTCGCCTTTCTTCTTACCCTTCGAACTTCCAGGTTGAGGTTGCGAAGGCGAACTTCCAGCAGCCACCAATGTCGAAGCTAATGTCAATGTAGGGCTTTGCATTTGAACTGCTGCTTTCGGAGGCTTCGGAGACGCTACACATTAAAACAAAAATGTTATTAATATAAGAAAATCATTTATTTTATGCCTAAAACAATGATTGATTGAGGAATAAATTGAGGAATAAACTGAAATAAAAATTAGAACTAATAAAATGAAACTTACCAGCTTCAGCTGCATTGTCTTCCTCTGCCATTTTCCTATTTACTTCAGCAATGGTGGCCATTGCTTGCTCCATGGCCTTGTCCACCGACTTTACTTCCTTTAGCTTAAACTCTGGCTCTTTTTTCTTCCCTTCCCCCTTGGCTAAGATATTCTTGAGGATTTCTGACTCGGATGGAGGCTCTGGACTTGCGGAAGCGACGGCCTCGATGGAAGCTGCGATCGAAGGAAGCGGAGATTTCTTGCTGGCCTAATTTCATTATAATGCAAATTTGGTCATTTGCCTTTAAAAACAATTGATAGCAAGTAAAAAGTAAATAAGATAGGAATTGATAAGTAGTAAACAAGATCAAGGTTAAATGGAATGGAAATAAAATGGAAATGTAATTACAGGAGATTTTTTTGGAGACTTCGCCTTTGGAGGAGTATACTGTTTTTGCTGAGTTGACGGGAGTTTGGGAATTTCCTCCACCTTGGCTTGAATGGGCGGTGGCGAAGGGAGGGAGGCGACAGGCTGGACGGGCGATTGCTGAACCGAGATCGGGTTGTTGGACTTCAGCGAGAGTTGGCTCTGAATCTGAGATTGCAGTTGGGCCATTTGGGTCTGGGTGAGCTCTGAGGGGGAAATCCCTTGGATCACAACCTTCGGCCCAGCCGGAGTTTGGTAGATTTGAGCAACGATCTTGTTCGTCGGCCTCAACCCAGGACGAATTTGCCTGGGAGCCGTCGCTGGAGTCACGACCCGCGGGGAATTCTGGCCAAGAGCTCGGATTTGGTTCTGGATGATCCCTGGTTGTTGGACCACATTGTTCGAGAGGGCATTTGCCCCCACGACCCCAGCCATGCTCAAACCTCCACTTTGTACTTGGGAAGCCTGGGTTACTTGGATCTGCTGCCCGGCCTTAACTTGTACTTGAACTTTTCCAGGATTAGGCGAAGCCAACGTGGTCGGAGGCTTCGACGGGGAAACAATTGAAATCGGCAGATTACCTGGTTTCCCGCCAGGGCCGCTCAGAAGCGTCGTCGGCCGCAAAGAACCCTCCGGACTTTTGATGAGCTTGTTGGCTGTCGTGGGGATTTGGGAAATCTTTGCCGGAGTTTCCTGAGAATTCGTCGACCCCGCCAGACTCGTTGCATTGACTGGAATGGCCGCCGATAGAGGGACGCCACTTGGTTTGTCTCCACTTGCCCCTTTCTTCACCAGGATCTGCTGGTTGCCCACGGTGCTCGAGGCATACTGAACTCCCCCGATGATGATTTGCTGTTGCGGAGTGCCTGGCTGGGCCTGGATGATCTGCACGCCCTGGCCTGGCTGTCCGAACAATTGCATCGTGCTAGTGCTAGGCGACTGGACAAACTGGGCCACCGCCCCGCCGCCCGGCTTCTGCTGTAAAATGAGCTGCCCTTTCTTGTTCTGGAGTTGGGCCGTGATGGTGGCCAACTGCTGCTGGGTCAAGCAATTCGAGTTTAACACGATCGTCTTCTGTCCCTCATTCATGACCACGCGCCCTTGGGCCCCGCCCCCCACACCCATCCCGGTCGCCATGGTCGGGCTTTGGGAAATGATGAACTGCTGGGTTCCGGCCTGGCTCACGTTCACGAGGTTAGAGGACGTGGTTTGGATCAGCCCGCCCTTGGCCGTCGTGAAGAGCAACGGGCTCTGCGGCTGAAGGCCGCTCGTGCCCAAACCCACGCTAGACACTTGCTCATGGGTGGACGCGGGTTGGGAGACGTTCAGATTCGTCCCGACGATGACTTTCCCTGTGATGCTGGGCTTCTTCCCGCCCTTCGTCGTCGAGGAGTATGTGATGAGTGGGGCAGGGGAGGTCGTAGGAGGCCCAGACAAGGCATTTCTAATGCCTGGGCTACTTAGGCTAGTGGGTTGCGGGACTTGGGGCTGGGTGAGCATGCCGCTCGTGACCACAACCGGAGTGCCCATGGGCGACGAAGAAAGGATTGTGGTGGGGGATTGGCCCATGACTATTTGGTTCGTTTGGCCTGACTGGGTGAGGATCTTGCCGGCAGGAGCCGTGAGAACGTGGATCTTCCCGTCAGACGTCTGGTAGGCATGTTGACCCGGCAGAAGCCCGCGGATTTGCAACTTCCCATCCTGCGTCCGAAACACTTGGAGCTTCTGCTGCTGAGGCACCTGGGCCACTGGAGTAGTCGGGGTTTTAGGCGTGGCGGTCAAGGGAGCCCCGGGTTTCCTGCTCAATATCACTGGGTTCGTACCTGGGGAGGCCGAGCCCTCAGCCCCCGTGGGCGGCGAAGATGCCACTCCGCCCTGCTTGGTCAAAAAGAACTTTTTCCCGATGGAGGAGGCATAGGAGCGTGGGTTGGCAGGGAGCCCAGCTGCCGCATTCTGCAGAAGAAGCTGTTGGGAGGCGGTGGGCGTGGGGGCCTTCGCCGCCCCGTTGTTCTTTGCATGGTTGTCGCGCTTGGAGAGGTGGACGGCCCGCTGCATCTTCATCTCCGTCTCCAATTGCTCTCGCATGAGCTCGGCCGTCTTGGAAGGCGAGACGGCTGCCGTGGCTGGCGAAGGGTCATATTTCTCTGGACGATGGAGGGAAACTCCGGATTTGGTACGAGTGTTCGGCGTGTTTTCCTTCCGCTCGGGCTTCTTTTCAATCCGCTCACCGTAAAAGCGGATTTCCCAAAGATCCACCTTTTCCTCGTCAACCCATTCCTCCGTGATGACAGGGTCGGACTTGTCAGGTGATTCGGCTCGCTTACGCTTACGCAATCCGCTCCGGGAAGGCGTCACTTCTGAATACACTATATAAACCATGCATAAAAGAACTATTAGTTTATAAAGTTTAAATTCAAGAGAAATAGTTGCAATCGAAAAGATCTTGAAAGAAACTTTTAAATATAAAATGCCAGGCAAAACTGTTTTAATTACAAAGTAAACGAAAAGACCAACAAGACAACCAATGGGTTAGTTAAGTGAATCATAAAGTTTAATTAAATGTTGATTCTGACCTGAAACTTCTCTGTATTTTGCTAATTCGCGAAAAAATACGAAACAAGATATTAATTTTTGTTGATTTTACTTTTACTTTTAATTATTAAAATAAATATTATTCTTATTTAATATTTATTTAATTAACATTAAATAATATTAAATAAAAAATATATCAAAGTGGAAATATTTTCTAGAAATTCGCTCAGTCATTAATAATTTTTCAACGAGCCAAAACATATTTATCGCCTTTAAATAAGTCATTGAAAAATGAAATATTTCTACTCACCACGACTGGTAGTTTTAGGAGCGTCGATCGGAACAACTTGTTTTTTCCTCAGGTATTGGACTTTCTCCATAAAACGCCCGACGATCCGATGATTCAAAATCTCACTCGTGATAATTTCCATGTCCGTCGTCACTTGGTTCTTCCCTTCCTGATTCGGAGCCTTCATCTAAATTCAAATAAACCAATTGAGTTTCACTTTGTGAAATTACAATGCATTTGCTCAATTATTTCCATACATTAGCATCACTCTCCTTCAAAATTATTAATTAAGGGAATAAAGAGAAGATGAAACTCCTATTTACCTGCATATCGTCCCATCTCACACTCGCATAAAGGATCCTGAGCTGCATGGCCGCACTTGCCAAACTCGCAATGTGAACCGTCCTGAACTGCCAGCCAGTCTTGAACAACGGTCGTCCGCAAGGATAAGCCCAAACCCACGATCCCCATTTGGGATTCGTGGTGAATCCGGCAGGGAGTATGGTGCGCCCTCCGAGTCTGGCCAACTTCTTGAGTTCAAACGGCGGGATAACGAGGATACTAGGCTTTTTCATGGCCACGGAGCGGAAGGTGGAGGTGAGCGGGTACTTGACTTGGTTGCGCTTCTTCTTCTGCTGGTCCGGGAGCTTCTTCAAATACAATTTATCGATCGAGGAGCTCTTCGTGTATAATCTCTTTTTCTCAATCTTTAAGTTAGATATAGATATTATATTAGATATTAGTTAGATATAATAGAATTAAAAATTAAAATCCAATCAACTTTTAGCACAAATTAAAAAGCCAAATAGACCAAACAAGAGCAATAAAAGCGGAATTATATTTTTTTTTAAATATCTTGAAAAATGTGAATTACTTCATATCTAATTCGATCAAGTCTTTCTTTCTCCGCATTCTTCACTTTTTCAATTTTCTTCCTCTGGTTTTGTTCAATGACGAATTTGAGCCTGCAAATGGGCGAGTAGCAGTGGGCCTCAAAGTTCTTGTTCTTCGCCCCTGCCTCGACTTGACACGCATAGGAATAGCACTTGTGGGTGTAAATGCCAGCTAGGGGGAAATTCTCATCGAGCTTGATTTGATATTCCTCCTCGGCCTTGGTTTCTGTGGGCGGGGTCTTGGCCATTTCCAGCGCCTCAGCCCCAAACTCAGTAGTGAGCTCCTTCTCTTCATGGGCGAGCCACTTGAGCCGACGAGCCAAGAGACTGTCCAAAAAGGGGATCTTGTGGGCGATCTTGGGGTAGAGAATCCGATTTGCCGAGACGATGCCCAGCGACACGTTGATCAACTCGTTCCGGTAGCGATTCCGCGAGAGCGACACATTCTTCAAATCCTCAGGCTTTTCTCCCTTCTCCACTTCGCAGGGCTTCTCGTCCAGGCATTCTGTATCTTCGAGTTCTTTCTTAATTTCCACGTCTCCTTCAGGCTCCTTTTTGATCTCCACGTCGTTGGACTCGTATTCCATTCGCTCTGCCTTCTCAATGGCCCGGATCACACCCTCAATAGATTCCTTGACGGAGTTTTGAATCTCCGTCTCAGGGTCCTCGGCCAACATCTCCTTCCGACTCATGTCCTGGGGATCAATATCCATCTTCTCCTCCTCTTTGATCTTCAAGTCCTCGTCCAGGTCAAGGGTCTCGTCCCGCTTCTCACCAGCCTCGTCTTTCTCTTTGACCGGCGTGGCCGAAGGACTATCGCTCTTCTTCATCGTTGCACTTCGCTTGGCCATCAGCTTGTCAAAGACATTTGGGTCAATGAGCATCGTCTTCACCTTCCCCGTCTCGCTCTTGACTTGTATGACATGTTTGGAAGGGCCGTTGAGCAACCCGTGCTTCCTCGCATCTCTCGGTTTTGCCGGCCGAGAACTCGACAGCCAAATCCAACCCCATCGTCCATGAATTCGATACTCCTCACCTTTTTGCTTCCAAATCTAGTCAAACAAATTATCATAAACACTTAATAAATTAAATAAATAAAATATTAGATCATTAAAAACATAAAAATCATCATCAAAGAATACAAAATGCACCATCACAAATTATACAATATTATCAACATCAATTATTTAAAAGAATTATTTTTTTACCTGATGCTTGGGGGGAATTGAATATTTGACAAATTGGGGGAGCACACGTAGTCTGTCTTCCTCATCGTCTCGATCCTTCTTATCCCTTTTCTCAGCCTTCTTCTTCTCTTCCCTGTCCAGAACCGTCGTCCTCATGAGCTTCACATGCCCAATCCCCTCCGACCAAACCGGGTTATAAATGGCAGGGCGTAGGCAGGCCGACAGAGCCGTCAAGGCCTTTGAGAAATCCCTCGGAGTGACGCAGGCCGTCACGGCCGAGACCCAAGCTTTCCGCAACAGCGGCCAATTCACATGAAGAAGCGTGGAAGGAATCGCCGACTCGAAGCTGAGCAGCGTGGTTCTCACCGTCCCGACTAGGGTCGAGCGAAACCCGTGTTGACTCCCCGACCATTTGCACTCCGAAGCCGTGGTCAAACTGAACTTGTGCGACATGTGCCGTCGGCGATCCCGATCCTCATTGTGTTGGGCCTTGCTCAGGGCCAGCGCATCCGAAGTGTAGTTGTTCACATAAGTGCGGAATCCGCCTTCTTGGCCCAATTTGTAAAGTCCGGTGGACTTGAGTCGCGTCATCCGCTCCTCAGAGTCAACTTCCAAATATAAGGCCTTGGACTTCCGGATTGAACTCTTTTCTGGGGATTTGACTTCTTCTTTGATCACCACGGAGTTTTCGTTTTTCCCTTCTTGCTTGATCTCATCGAGGGGTTGAGTGGCGTCTGTGTCGTTTTGACTTCTCTCGCCAATCTCAAGCACTTGGGTTTCCTGGCTCTCAAAGTTTTTCCCATTCTCGATTTTAATCTCGTTTTCGTCTAATTTCTTAATGTCGCTCTTGTCGTCATCATTTCCATGTCCCTGAAATGAAATTACAAACATGAAATGAGATAAAATATATAAAATAAAGTTTAATTTTATACAAAATATATTCTTTCCACACTTACATCTTCTGTCTCTTTGAGAAGCATGCTGATGTCCTCGTCATAATATTGGAATTTATTTCGATTCCTCCGTGCGAGCCTTTCTTCCCTAATTTTCTTTTTCTCGGCATCTTCCTTTCTCTTCACTTCATTGTCTACTCGATATTTCTCTTCTTCCTCAATTCGTTTTTTCTCGAGTTCCTCTTCTTCAATGCGAGCCCGATCTTCTTCTTCTGACTTCCTGATCAATTCCCTTTCTTCGTGAATCCGTTTTAAAAATGCTAAAAGATAAAGAAGAATTTGATCAATAATTCCAATATAGAATCAATTAATAAAAACGATGAAATTTATTATAATAGAATTAATTTAATGTTTAATATATTCATACTGTGATTACCATTCTCTGCGTCAAGATAAGTTTTCCTATGATTAGTGTTAATAGAATTAGTAACTTTTTCCGTGACTTCCATTTGTCTGAAAATTTCTTCTTTTGCATTCCGAATAGCCTCAACCAGCTCAGACTCATACACGTCTAGTCGATGAAGAAGCTCTTCCACTTGTAGTGGAGTTGAGTAGTACCAAACCTCATCTCCATCTTCACTCTCACTAAAAAATTCAAAATGAAATGAATTATTTCGAAATTGTTACAAAATATTATAGCTGTGCTTAATAATAATAATTATTATTATTCCAATATATTTTGGTGACAATTATAGTGAGAAAAATATAATTGAATAAATTTTTACACTAGAATTCGGCGAACAAGGAACCAATATTTTCGTCCGTGTCGATCATACCCTAATTTTTCATGTCTTATTAAAAGCCCGGCTTTTTCTAATTCAGACTGACAGTCAATTACACCGGGAAGCTAAATGAAATAATTATTTAGTAATCTAGACAATTCTATGATTAAGAATATGAACTGAATATTAAAAATAAAATTTAATCGCTCTTACTTTGTGCTTAACACAAACCGGACATTTCCAATCATCAGGAGGATCATCGCCAGAAATTGGCGGCTCAATGCATTGGAGATGGTAAACGGCAGGACATTGTTCACAGCAAATGAGCTCCCCCAGACGATTGCAAGATCTGCAATGATCCTCATGTCGAATGTTCCCATCAGACCCAAGACTCTCTCGCACCATATTCGTCTGGATAAAGACGTCGACGAGCCAGAGCAGAACTTTGATTCGGATCTCGGCTCCACAAAAGGGATATTCCACACTGCAGTATTCTTTATGGAGCTCGGCCCAAGACGGATCGCTTTCCATGAAGCTCCGAAGACTCTCCGGCCAGGCCATGTTGTCCATGAAAAAGAACGTGGCTTGAATCGAGTCTTTGCACTCATTAGGTCCAAAAACAGTCGCATTAGCATCTTCTTCCCGTAAAATCGTCTACAAAGAAACATTGAAATTAGTGGAAATATTACTTTCTCTCTATTTATTGATCTACCGCTGAGGGACGAAACTCAATTCTCAAGAACTCCCGGAAGTTCTTTTGAGCCCCGACGATAATTAAATAATTTGATAAATTATTTGCAAAATTTACTTTTTAGGAACTTATTTGAAGGAAATGTTCATTTTTCCGTAATTTATCTTTATTTTTAGTCATAAATCGTATTATTCTCAATGATAATATGATATTTCAATATATCGTACATTTAAAAATGAAGTATTCCTTGATTTAATATATCTTATATATAATACACATAGAGTATAAATTTTAACCCGGCGTTCTTTTGAGCCCGGACGCTCTTTTGTTCAAATGCGGTATTCAACTTCTACTTATTGATGTTTTCTTTGTAAAAATAAATATTATGCAAAAAAGAAATAGAAATATGGTTTACCCTCAAAAGTTGAATGTGGATTTCGGCTAGCAAGGAACTTTGCTCTTCCGAGGCAAGACAGGCACAAAAGTCTTCGAATCTGAACGGGGTAAGACGGACGTATTGGTTGAACCGACGGAGCGGCTCGTAAACTGCCACTGCTTTCACGACAAGTTCCCTTTGGAGGAGAAGGTCGTCTGAGGATTGTGGAATTTCGAGTTCCTCGAGTTCTTTTTGCTTCTCAGCATCCAACCAGAAGGGAACAGGGGGACTTGGGAGTCGGACCAGTCGAGAGGAATTCACCGACTCATCAGTATCACTTTCAATGGGCTCTTCCACTAAAAGATACCAATAATTAAATAGTGAAAAGAATGGAAAAGGGTTGTAAATATTGTGTAGTAGAAAGTGAATTTTTCTAATCAAGAGTACTTAGAAATAAAATATCACCTTTTAAATTATTACATTTAGACAACAAAAAAAATTATTGATTAAATAACTTACTAGTGACATTATCATCATCGCTTCGAGCATCTGAATCCGATTGAGCTGCTTCGATTTCCGACTCTTCCAATTCCGAATCAAAGTCCGATCCATAGTGGTAGTCGTTCGTGTTGTATCCTCCGCGCTTCTTCTTCTTGGATCCTCTTTTCCTTCCTGGCCCCGTCGCATCGGTCCTCGTTGCAACGCACTCTGGGCGGGCATTTGAGCGAGTGGCTCCGCGACCTCTTCCTCGCCCGGTCGAAGGGCGACCTCTTCCTCGTCCACGTCCCCTCGTCAGAGTTGGCGTCGCGATGACTTCCACTTCCTTCACTTCCCTGTTGGCCAAGTAGCTCGGTTTCTTGTAAGGGTTCGGCGTGGAAGTCGTTGGTGTTGAGCTCGTCGGAGTTCCCCTGTTGACGGAACGCCTCGTCCGCCGCGGTCGACCCGAATCGCTCATTTCTCAACTCCCTCGCCTCCCACAATGACAAGCTCTGAATGAATAAAACAAATCATTGGCACATTAAATCCCACATCCATCCACATTCTCCATTCAGTTCATTTGGGACATGGGGAGAAATTCCGCGGGCCAAATCATCCTCCAGGGGTTCTTAAGAGGGAAAACTAGACTCGTCAGCCCAGAGAACCTTTCATAAGTGGCTGCGGCGAGGGAATTGAGATTAATCGGACCAAAAGGCCCGAACCCACCATGAATTCAAAAGTAAGAACCGCGAAAGGGAGAAGGTTCATAATAATAATACAGAATGTAATTGTCACTCGGATCCGAGGACTCCGATCCCGGGAACTTCTAAGGGAATTTTACAATAGGCCAAAGGGACTTACGTGGTTGGTGAGCGGCGAGAGATCCTTGCCGGTCTTTTTCCTCCGACCCCGGGTCGAGCGATAGCATGTATAAAGAAAGGGTTAGTATGATCTAATAAGGTTTGACTCTCAATATTTGAGCCATTCGCTCGCTTCCTTCTTCGCCAAAGACGCTGCCTCGATCTCCCCTCACTCAGCGTTCCAGTACACCTCAACTCACACAAGCCCGAGACTCCCACAAACAACCGAGAATCCCATTGAACCAATCGCTCCAAGGAACGCCTCCTTTTACAACGAGCCTTGCAATTGGCTCTCTCCGTCTTGTCTCCTCCCTTCGCCAAGTCTACACACCCAAGAGGATCAGACAAGTTGGAACTAATTTCCCACTGACGTACACTGCAAAAACCCTCCACGTTTTGATCCTGTTTCGTCAAAGGGATTGTAAGGGAAAACTCTATTGGATTAAATGGGAAATAAGATCAATGTCTGTGAATAATTTTAAGCCGAGCAGGAAGGATGAAGGAGAAATTTCAAATGTGAACAAGACTTAGCTAGCTTACGTCTTCTCATTGTGGAATCATAGATGGATCTTGGCCTGGGATATCAGAAAACATAAGAAATTACAACTATTGTATTGGGGAATCTTAAGACTATTCACTTGCTAAGCTAGAATACTAGAATCTCATTTTAAACGTTTACAAATAATGCTTAAAAATCTATAAATTGGAATTGACTTAAATAATAAGGTACTATAGTTAAGTTTTTACCCCTTTAGTACCACATTTTTTCCAATATTTCCAATATTTTTTCCAATATTCGAAAGATTGGTTCAATCCGGGAAAACGTACAGAGAGACATTTTTGAAAATGTTTTAAGCACTGCTTAATGTTTAAGAAATCACTTTTGAAGAAAAATCACGCATAAAGGTACACGTATCTCCTTATGGGCAAGAGCTAGAGAAAAGTTTATTTAACAAGATATGTTCAGAATTGGAGTGCGGAAGAACGTGCAGAGACATTTTTGAATTTATCAATGATTAAAGATTTAACCATTGATGCTTAATTATGTAACTGGTAATAAATTTACGCATTGTAGTTGAACAAACTCAAACTTGAATCAACTTTCAACTCTGCTCTCATTCTCCTTTTCCCACATTCTCATTTTCCTATTTCTGCATAAATATTATAAATATTTAATAATACAACTGTATTGCATTTCGAGTTTCAAAATAAATTAATTTTAATTAAATTGACCACCTAGCAAATTCTAGAAACTTAACTATTACCATAAGAGATTTACATTATCTTGTGTAAGATATTATTTATAATTTATTATACGTAAGTAAAATGTAATTAAATGTTAATTAAAAGATGATTTAACAACTTAGGATGACATAAACAAACTCAATTACAAGTTTAATTTGTATAAATATTAAAAGGTTTTTAAACTTTCTTGTGCTTTTGATCACGGAGGATTTTATAATGAGGCCAGATCATAAACTTTATGGAGGAAAGGATGGAAATGACTCCAATGCTGAAGAAAAAGTAAATTGGAGCATAAATGGAAAAGGGGGATGCATACTCCCATACAGAGGCGGATCCAGGATTCGGAAATGGGGGGGCACATATTCATAAAGCAATAATATCTAGTCACAATTTAGTATTTTCAATAGTGATATAGTGATGATCGGCTTTGATATTTGCAAAATACAAGTATTTTTTTTAATTAATAGATAATTAAGGTAATTAAGAGGTCCCAAAAAAATTATTTCGAAATTAAAGAAAAAATAGTTTCGGGATCGAAGGTCTAGAGAAAAATTATCAAAATTATTGTAAAAATAGTTAAGTTACCGATAGTCTGGAGAAACTTTTTTCAAAATTATTGACAAAATGGTTACAGGAAAGAAAGAAAGAAGGTACCAATGGACAATTTAATTAATTATTTTTAATTCAAAATGGTATTTTTCTAATGATTTGGCAAAAATATCCTTAAAAATATCAAAAATATGTTTTAGATTGAAGATATAATACTAGTACTAGCTACTATGTAGCTTATAGAAAATATTTAAATATCCGATAACAATTTCTTTTGAATATTGTTATTATTATACATAAATATTTTAAGAGTTAAAATTACAAAACTGGAGTTCCGAAAAATTTTTTCTAGATATTTATTTAAAAATTTATTACCAATATTTTAAAACATAAATAACATGGCTTCTCGTGCCTACTTATTGACAAGGGAGTCAAGGCGACCGCCTTGGGCTTTATGCTTTTGGTGTGCCTTTTTCAAAATGAATTTTTACTTAGTTATATAAAATAAGAACTTTTCCAATGATAAAAATAAGGGAAATATTTAAGTACACCTGTAGTAATACTGCAATTTATGATAAAAATACTTGTTTTGCCTCCCAAAATATTATTCAGACTCTTACCTAATCATGTTGTATAAATACTCATTTAACCTGAAGAAATATTATGGAGTTTTCTAATGAATTTCTAATTAATGAAAATAATTGGCAAGCTTATTATAAAATATAGCTTATAAAACATTTGTAATAAGCACACTCTTGAACTTTCAATTCTACAAAGATGGCATGAAATATTATTGAAAACAAAATCTAATTCAATTGTAATGAAGAGAAAGAGGGTAAGGCCAGCTAAAGCAAAGGCTAAATTTGCATTACTAACTTAAAAATAATTTTATAACTTATATTTACTAATATAATGTTCAATCAATATTACTATTATTTATCAATATCAGTTAATTATTAACTAGGTATTTATGTACCTGCTAGGTATTTTATATACTTACCGTTTATAATTATATTTAAATATATAGTTTTATTTCCTTTTTATGATTAATTATTCGATCATGTTAAATTTTTTAATGAATTTTAATTATATTTTATGCATTCTCACAAAAATCTTTTCTTTATCTATTTCGTACGTATATAATTATATTAAAGCATATATAGTTTTACTAATAGTACAGTAGGTAATTATTTTTACATGACTAGTAATTAGGAAGCTAATTAATATTTTGAAAGTTAAAACAATTATTTTGCAACATAATTAAAGGTTGAATAAAATTCTGGGAGACTAATCTAATATTTTTGGAGGTAATCCTGGTATCAGGTGGACTTAAATGCCAAAAATTAATTAACTTGAATATATAATTTAACCATCGAATTCTAAGTCACAAAATATTTATTTCATTTAACCCAATGGGGAGAAGGCACGTGCCCCTCAGGCCCCCCCTTGGATCCGCACCTGATCGCATGGGTCAATCACTTCGGGTTTGCTCCTAACAAAGCGATTTTTGAAGGAAATGGTCCTTGTCTCTTCTGAACTTGGGTTCATTTGACTCGTCAGATACTTCTCCAATTTCATCATCTTCGTACTCATCATATTCGGTGCGATCAATCTTGTAATAGTCAGGAACATCTTAAAATCATTTTTATATAGAAATTAGAAGCACATTTTCTTATT
The DNA here is from genome assembly GCA_009869795.1 of Neelides sp. FZ-2019. Lineage (NCBI taxonomy): Eukaryota > Metazoa > Arthropoda > Collembola > Neelipleona > Neelidae > Neelides > Neelides sp. FZ-2019. The sequence continues at coordinate 21,241 of VJMY01000378.1, read as the reverse complement.
TTCTCAAGTGTCATTGTCATCATTTTTAGCTCAAGTTATTTAAAAAAAAATCATTTTATCTTCAATTCTGCCTTTATACACGTAAAATGCGTTGATCTTGGGATTATCATAAGGACAATTAAAATTCATTTATGAAATTTATGTAAAACGATTCAAAATATAAAAATGAAAAATCCTTGTCATTTCTCTATTATGCTCATTATGAGAATGTCGGGAGAGTTTGTAGTTGATTCTATTCTATTATTTATTTAAATCTTAATTTCACATCTTATGAAATCAACGAAGATTGACTTGTTCGGCGACAATTTGGAAGTTTCGTATTCGTAAAAGCGTCTCGTTTTCACTAATTGTATGAGTAATTATTTTATTAACAGCCACTCCAAATCCGGCTTCGATGGCCCTGAAGAACATCATGTAATCGTTCAGCCATCAAGGCCTTGATATTACTAATATTAAGTTTAAATTCGCTAATTCAAAACTTGTGGTTGGCATATTTATTATATATGTTAGGATCACAACCCGAAAACGGCCATTGGTCGTTTAAAACGACCACAACTAGGTGAAAGCTAGTCAAAATTGCCAGACCCCGAAATCACATTTAAGTAATGAACAAATAAGTTAGATACTGTAAGGGCATGTTTAATAAAGTTCAATTATCTTAAGATAGGTTTAGGTTTAGTCAAAGGTCAAATGCATTTAGTACAATTAAGCCTTGATTGTACATTACCAATATACAATTTCGGCATTTGGCAATTTTGATTAGCTCTCGCCTAGTTGTGGTTGTTTTAAACGGCCAATGGCCGTTTTCGGATTGTGATCCTAGCATATACAGTGAGCCTTTGTCATCGTCTCCACTGATAGGAAACTCATATCCAATTAAATCCGAAGTGCTGTAACGTTCAGTTTAGTACACGATTTCATCGTCGTGATAAAGTTATCTTTTGCAAATCTCACGACAAATTAATCTATGTGCTCCTCACAACCTACAAAATTGAAAATTAAGCAAAAATCATTAGACATTATTTTCTAAATATTTAAATAAATATAACGAAAATTTACTTGTCAATAAGCAATATATTTAACACAAAATATATACCCGCATTAACTGCATGCAAAATTAATCCTCTTTCAAGGTCCGGTTGAAGGTCAAAAATACAATCACAAAAGGGACGAATGAAAACGAAGACACAAATGAAGGCAAAGAGTCTTCATTTCGACAGATTCCAATCTATCGAGTTATTGAAAAAGGAAATTATAATTAAATGCTTTTAGCAATTTATGCCAACTAACATTTAACGTTAAAAATAGTTAAAATGAGAGAAAGTAGACTCCAAGGGTTTATTCCCTCATGAAATTGAACGTTTATTTAAAATCAATCTCCAATGAGTATGTAGCAAAAATTTAATATTTCGAATGACGTGTTATAATATAAGTAATATTTAATTCTGTTAATTTATTATAGTTAAAAGTTAAAAATTATAATTTGACATAATATAGCTAAAAAATTAATAAAAAAGACCTTGGAGGCGCCGGGTATCGATCCCGGTACCTCTCGCATGCTAAGCGAGCGCTCTACCATCTGAGCTACGCCCCCATTTGATGAGGATCACGGTGTTGAACTTGTAGAGGTTTAACTATTGATCTCGATAGGTTGACTTCATTGCATAAAGATTTCGTTCATTTATTTTTAAAACAGATGAATTAATATTAATATTTAATAAATAGTTTATTTAATATTCCTCGTCTCCTTTCATACTTTTAATTGAACCCCTATTCAATAATTGTCAATTATAATTGAAATTTTATAGTTGATGCGATAAGAAATGCCAAATTGATCTGAATACATTTTAAATGCATGTTAATATAAATTTATGTAAAAGCGTTCAAAATTTCAAATGATATTGTTTTAATTTAAAGAAAATTACTTCAAACAGCCTTAACTTTTATTTAGTATGTATACCAAAAATACAATGAATGCAATATAGACAAAAATGAGTTTATTTACAATATCCTAACCGAATTTAATTAATAGTTATAATAAATATGCTTTAGTTTTAAATCAAAATTTGAATTTATAAATTGTTTATAATTTCATAATTAAATAATTACTAATTTGATGATAAAATAATCTTAGGCAAATTAAGTACAAAAGAATAATCTTCCCAAAACGTATTAAATAATCTTTTGTATTTTTTAATTAAAACATTACATTTACACCTTGACCTTAAAAAATCAAAAATTTATTAAAAGTGAAATTAAAATAAATCGTCACTGACTAACAATAACATAAAATATTGTGTTTACGTCTAAATTCTACAAAGGCATATATTGTAGTTTGAAATCTCCTAATGTATTACACAATATAAACATTTATTTTCCACTCATCTGTTGTGCTTGGCGTGCCAAGGCTTCAGCAGCCTTCCTCTCCGCTTCTTCTCTTTCTTTGAAAAATCCGCTTTTGGTTTTGCATTCACGGATAGTGACAGTCATGAGGTTAACAGTCACGTCGGTGATGACAATTTGATCCGCCAAGGGTTGTTTGTTGATCCAATATTCTGCAGGCGGAGCGTTGTTGTTGTTATCGCCGTTGAAATGGTTTTCTTCGTTGCTCATCAAATGGCTCTTGTCGCCATTGAGAAAAGGAAAGAGAATTTTACCTGGTTTTTCCGGGGACTTTGATCTTCGCTCCTTTTCTGTCTTGGGGACATCTTTCGCTTCTTTATGCAATTGAAGAGCAGACATGACGATAAGGGTTTCTCTGTTGGCCTCTCCTGATGCAGATCCACGGCTCATTGTTCTTGCCACCTTTGCCGGAGGAGACTGGTGAGATGGAGATTGATTCGAGTGATTATGCTGGACAGGACTAGTTTTCGGCGTTGTCGTTATTGTCACTCCAATCTTTCCCGATTCCCTATTTAAATAACACTCATTACTAATGACCTTTGCATTATAATATTTAATTTTACTTTAAGGAAGAATGTGCAGTATTTTAGTATGATTTTTTAAATTTAATTACTGGTTAAAAATAATTAGAGATATACTGTGTAGAATTAAATTATTATGTTTGATCATTGTCAAAATTACTTAATAACTTCTGCCTTTCGTTTTAAAGTATCTTTCTTAGGGGTTTTTTCTTTAGCTGGTGGAGGTTTCTTCTCTTCCTCTTCTTCCTCTTCCGAGGAGTCAAGAGCAGGTGATGGAGATTTGGATTTGGAAAATTCACGACTTGTCTCGCTACTTTTGGCAGAGAGCGGTGAGGAGTCTCTGTCCCGATCACGCTAAACAACACAAATTATAATAAGAACACTTTATAATAATTTAAAAAGAAATGATTAATGTAATTACTCACTCTAGACAACCGCTCTCTTTCCCGTTTTGGCTTGGGTCCTCTCTTTTGTGGCTGAGAATGCTGTTCTCTTTCTTGTAGTTGACTATTCTCGAAGGCTTGGATGAGTCGAGCATCCAGGATGTTTTCTTCTGGCTCCCAAGTGCTGTGCCTTTAATTTTAGTTTAAAATATTTTCAATCACAAATATATAAGATATAAAAATAAGAATCTTTTATTTATCATTACTTGGGGCTCCATCCTTTCCACTTCACAAGGTATTCAACCTTTCCCTAAAAATGAAAATAATATGTTTTCTTTTAAATCACGAGCATTCTTATCCATTGTTTTATAATAAATATTTTAATTAGAATTATTATTGTATATTTTTAATTCTTTTTACCCTCAAACACTTATTGTTGATTTTTGAAATATAGGTTGATATAATCCAAAAAGGTAATTTTCTGTATTAAAATTTATATGGTTATAATGTAAAAAATTACCTTTTTTGGATCAACCCATACGAGAAACAAGTGAACACAATCAACAATATCAACATGAGCGGAGTCGGAGATGATACCATAACATTCAACTCAATCATATATTTGGATTTTAATTCATACTTATGAAATGTATTTTATAATCATTTCTCACCTTTCTTTTTCTTTTCTTTTGGATTCTCTCCGCTGCGAAAACGCGATCTCCCACTGACGATAATTCCATTCTGTCTTCGTCAGAAAGTGACTGAAATAAAAATTGAAAGTTTGTTTAAAATTGAGTAAATTATTTTATTGTGGATTCAATATAATCAATTCAACAAGTAGAAGCAAGAAGGCTGGTAGGTCAAGATTGCGACAAAGAGAGAAAATGAGAAAAAGCCGTATTTTATTAATTAGGTACTCTAACCTTTTTTTAAAATTTATATACCCAAAACTTCTCACTTTTATTTTTTTATTTTACTATTGTATTGATATATCTAAATATTTTAATTAGAAAAATAATGTTAATACTTATTGTTCTGAACATAATGCCCACTTTTACTATCTAACCATGGAACTTTTTCGTATGAAAATCGCGGAACGACTATTCGACTATATGGGGATTTAAAACATGACTAAAAATGACTATATAACTTAACATTAGTATGTCAAAATCACGGGAAAACTATTTAAAAATTATTGACTTAATACGCTGGGTGGGTGAAGCATAGAGATTTTACATAAGGCGCTTGCATCTCACGAGCCGTGAAAGTCAATTTTCAAATCCTTACATTGCATTTCACGGCTCGTGAGATGCAAGCGTTCGAACCTTATGTAAAATCTCTACTTCACCCACCCAGCGTATTAAGTCAATAATTTTTAAATAGCTTTCCTGTGATTTTGACATACTAATGTTAAGTTTAATCATTTTTAGTCATGTTTTAAATCTCCATATAGTCGAATAGTTGTTCCGCGACTTTCATACGAAAACGTTCCCTGGTAAGTTCTCCTTAAAAATCTTATTGTAAAGATTAACAAAGGGATAGATTGAAATTGAAAGAAATGTGCTTATTCTTATGAATCAGAGTTTCGGTTCATATGAATATTGCACTTAATTTTAGGTTAATAATTAGCCAATGTTATCACCCTTTGAAGTTTTCCGTTTGAATGCATTATGGGAATTTGTAGGAAAAAACGCGTTAAATCCAACCCCCAAATTCCAATTAACTATAAACCAAAATAAAAACAAGTCCCCACGACGCAATTTTATAATATTTCCATCTTATTGTAAACATTAAATAATTTAAAATAAATCCTTTATAATTAATTATAAAAATCCTTTACCTTGTAAAATCCTTTGTAAAAGGCGAAAGTTTAAGAGACGAAATTATTAAACTCAATTATGAATGAGTAATTATAAAAATGAGTGAATTGTGAAATGTGAGAAAAATATGTCTAGAACAGAGGGCAAATAAACAAATGACCGATGGACTCCACAGGGTCTATTGAACGAAACACAAGATCACATTGCGATTACTTGTTCACTTCAACCAAATTTGAAATCGGAGGAACTCAAAGTGACCTGTCATTTAATAAAAGTTATAGCTTGTTTTGTTGGGAGATGTGAAGATGAAAGAACTCAAAGAACGCAGGGTATATATTCCTTAAAGTGGAGATATATGTAACTATATAGCGTCTCTCCTATCTCTCACTACTTTCCCATCCAGTGGAGTAGTGAACACAGTGAACAGACGAAGAACTTGAAGACTCAACTACGAACATCGGTAGATGGCCAATCTTCTCCCAACTCCCGTTCAATGAAATATCCCTCAACTACAAAACCAAAATTCCATCTGCTCCTTTACCACCCCTACAAGAAGACAAGAACCCTCTGGGCCAGAAACACCTGGTCACCTGGCATATGCATGAATATATATATGTATATGGGTTCTTGTCTACCTAACATAAGCATATGCAATGTGTCCAACATACAATGTTACCAACGTGTAATGTTAAAACATAGGGAAAAAACGCTGTTTATTTTGTTTAATAAAAATTATTGAACTTTAAATGAATATTGCCAATTTAAGCGCTAAAATGAGAGTCAATATAAAAGAATTTTGCTTACTATTAATTAATTAAAATGGTTCGATATTCGCTCATCCAAAGAATATTTATAGTTAAAAGCGTAGAGTGGAATTATGCCTTGAACAGAACGGAGGACACATTGAACAAATTCTTTAGAAATATCCCTATGAATGTTTTTCCCTATGCTTTAACATTATACGTTGGTAACATTATATGTTTGACATATTGTATGTTTGATATATGCAATGCTAATATTTGGAATGCTAATAATGCTATAATATATCATCTTCTACTCGTACATCCATAAGATAGTTGTCTAAATCACCCCCAAGAATTCGCATGCACATGAAAACATGAAACTTCAAAACCACCAGTTAAATCTTAAAATTGCTCACTTATAAGTAATTGAAATGATTATGAATAGTATGCATACTAAATTGTAAAATTGTACTTTTATAAATATATTTCTCACATTGACGATGGAAGCAATGAGCTTAATGGATATTGAATCCGGTTCAATATTACATTTATTTCATTACGTAACTGATTCACATCAATATGATTTTCTATATAATCTAAGCAAATTCATACAGGGCTAAATTAAATTTGAATTAAGACTTGTGTGATCTTCAACAAGACGTCTATGAATGCATAGAGGGAGAATTTAATGTTTCGCTTCTTGAGCAACTCCAGGTTCAACCCAGTTGTCTTGCTCTTCGGGTGTGTGAGGCCACCAAGTTGGATTCGTCATTGGTTGAAGTGCTTGCTCTGGGAACATTTCAGCGAAGTCTTGCATAGTCATCTCCTCAAATGGCAAAGTTTTGTCCCATTTGTCGAGCGTAGCCTTGTATTCAGCAATCTTCTTCTTTGACTCTGCAACGAAGTCTTTGAGCTCTTGGGCCTAAAAAGAAAACCGGATCATTTAGAACATTACAATGAGTACAAGTTACAAGGAAATAAAGCCAAAACACCTACTTTAGGCACATTTAATGAAAAAAATCAATTTTCGCTAAACTTACTGCTTGTTGCTCTTGTGAAGCAATCAGTGGTGTTAAATTTTCTGTTGGATAAGCGATTTTAAAGTTTTCATACTCCTTCTGAAAAGTCTCAACTACTCCAGGTAATGGTATTTTTGATTTGTAAGAAGAGAAGTCGATTTTTGGGGGCGACTCTGGGTTGGCCAACACACTGTTGGAATGAAAATGCATTTTTAATAAATATTTAAAATAAGACACTCAAGCACATTATGAACTCTGAACATCTTTAATTTTATAATAATCATTTCCTTACCGGCGAAGATATCCGTCACTCCGTCCTTTCAATGCAAGGAAATTGACTTTCTGGGCCTCGGGAACCCTCTCGGCAATTGCAACCCAGTTAATGGCACTTTGCGTAATTCTCTTCGCTGCCATTTCAAATTTTCTCTTAAAATTAGATTTTTTAAATGAAGATCGACTTTCAGATTTTCATGTGACTAAATTTCTAGGAGATTTGAAGGGCTAAAGAAGAATCATGCGCCAATTCGAGTCCAATACACTGGAGATGGTAAGTAGTGGGGGATCTTGAGGTTAGGGGGAATGAGTGCAAAAATGGCCGAGGGAAGTTCAGCTGACGTCATCGAAGGCATATAACAGGAGGGGATTGGCGGAATGGCCATCTAGCTCTTGAGGTCCTCAACTTCTTGGCCAGTTCAGGCCTAGGTTGGAAAGTAGGGAGAGATAGTAGTACTTCTTCCTGGATCTTGCTTCAAAATAAAAGATTGAGTAACTCCCATTGAACTGGTGACACCATTGGCCCGTTATACGTCTTATACGTCTTCGTCCCATAAGTTTCACCAGCCTACTTCAATTTCGAACTCAATTACTCGAATCTGAAGACAATTATTTTTTAAATCCAAAAGACAAGATGCAAGTGAGTGTGGCAGGACTGAGGAGGAACATCAAAAACATTGCTCACAATTACACAGAGCCTCAGGTAATAATGAGGAAACTTTCTCATTCTATTCGAATATAATGAAGTGAATATTTAGTATTAGTTATTAGTATGAGTCATTAATTGATTTTTAATTGCTTGTAGAAAAAAGTCCGGGAGGCGACGAGCAACGATCCATGGGGTCCGTCCAGCACCTTAATGTCCGAGATCGCCGACCTAACGTATAACATTGAGGCCTTCTCTCAAATAATGGAAATGTTGTGGAAAAGGCTCAATGACCATGGGAAGAATTGGAGACACGTCTACAAATCACTGGTTCTTCTTGAATACCTCATCAAGACTGGGTCTGAGAGGGTAAGATCAATTCCATATGGACAATTTTAGTCTAAATTACTATTTATTCATTACAAGTGTCTAAAGGTGTACATCGTGATAATTGGGATTGTTAATTGCTTTTTAGTTAGGTAATTGTTTATTATTTTGTCAATAGGTTGCACAACAGTGTAAAGAGAATATATTTGCGATCCAGACTTTAAAAGACTTTCAGTATTTTGAAGATAATAAAGACCAAGGATTGAATGTGAGGGAAAAAGCTAAACAGCTCGTGACGCTTCTCGGCTCAGAAGAAAGACTGAGGAACGAAAGAACAAGAGCATTGAAAGCTCGAGAGAGGTAAAATAACGAAATAAATCTAATTGAATCTTTCATTTGAATACGTCAGATTCTCAGATTCAAATCTCTTCATTTTCATTGCCTCTTTCTCTTTTGGTATTCATTTCTCTGTAATTCAATTCCAGCATTTCTAACTAATACTGTAAGTTTGGAACTCAATGTTGTATTTTGGATTGAACATATGAAAGATTATTTTTAATATTTAAACGTTATTGTACTTCACCTTTAGACTCTTTAGACAAATGATTCATTCGACAAAAATGTTTTAATATGAGAAGATAGGAATTTGACAAGAGAGTGAATTTGTAATCTAATATGTTCTGATCCATGTATGAGAATCTCACTAGGAATGAGTGTGTTTGACTTAAAAGGTGGAAATGAATCCTAATTTATTAGGATGGATTCCAGGTTCGCTCAAACAATGTCTGGTTTTGGGTCCTCTGACTCGAACGATACTACGCCCACCAGCCCGGTCTTTGCTCACAACTTTGCCGGCGACATCAACGGAGGGGCGTCGAGCTACCCACCGCGAACGCGAAACAACTCAGAACTCGAGACGGCCCGTCCGCAAACAGTCGGTGAAGAAGAGCTTCAGCTTCAACTCGCCCTCGCAATGTCCAAAGAAGAAGCAGACCAAGAAGAGAAACGAAGGCGTTCGGACGACATTCGCTTACAATTAGCCCTTTCCCAGAGTGAACAGGAGTTCAAGCATGTGTAAGTTATAGCTTTGGACAAAGTTCATTTTTCGATTCATTTTATTCAATTTAAATTAATTTAAATTGGAAATTGATGGGCTCATTGTGTGTTTGAAATTGAAAGGGGTTCTCCAATCGGGCCTGGTCCGTCAGCCCCAAAGAAAGAAGCCTCTAGCGCTTTAGTTGACTTGCTAGATGTGGATTTGGTTGGTGCCGGAGCATTGCCTTTGTCAGGACCTACGCCGTCGAGTTGTCGGCCTGGAGATCCTTGGGCTCCTGTACAACATGGAATGAATTTATTGGCAAAGGCCGATCCATGGAGTGGCTCAAGTAGCACAGTCACATCTCCTCAAGATCCATGGGGTTCGAATCCAAACCCGACTCCGCCAGCAGGTAATCAAACTTGACATTTTAAATGATTGGCACAAAAAATATATTGAACATACATATTTTTAATTCGAGTTACTAGTATAGAATATAAAGTGTGTTTTTCTTGAATTTGAAAGATCCGTGGCAAAGTTCGAAATCGCCACCGACTTTAACTTTGGCCAGCAATGATCCTTGGGGTCCAAATGGGGATTCTGGGAACAGTTCGACTCCGACGTTTGCCGGCCTTGACGAAGACGAGTTCGACACGCTGTCGAAAAGAGGTCCAGGAGAAACTTTCAAAATGGATCAACTCGGCCATTCGCTCCTCACGCCCCAACGAGGGAGCAACAACAGTTCGCCCATCCACGGGAAAAAGAAAGACCCGCTCGAGTTCCTCGGGGAAAATAAAGGGCTTGTGAATCTTGACAATTTGTTACCAGCGAATAATAACGGGTTTCAATCTGCGCCCGTCGCCGTCGCGGTTCAGAACCCTTTTGCTGGAATTCCCGTCGGCCATTCGTCAAGTCTCCTCACCACCGGCGTGGCCAACACTGTGAACCCTTTCCATGTGGCCAATGCTGTCCAGAAACCCTCCATGAACGAAATCCGAGAGAAACAGCAACAACTTCAAATCCAAGGCATTGGACAAATCGGAGGCGGAATTCCTCCTCTGGCCCCAACCGCCGCTCGTCCGGCCCCAAACAATCCCTGGTCCCCCGTTAAGGAAAATCCATTCCTCGACTGAGGACTCTTTCGGAGTTTTTTAAGTTTTATCGAGTGCTATTTTTCTTTCGTAATGTCATCAAGAGAAATGAGTTTTATGAAGAGCATTTTATACGCTCTGCGGGTCATCAAGGGACGTCGGAAGGTTAAAAGTATAATTAATGTACTGTGAAATTAAATCCGAACTTACTATGTCAATTCCATTATAGCCTAGGAAAGTTTCGAATCCCTATATGAACTATTTATATTCGCGAACGACAAATTACTATACTATATAAGTACTATCTAATATTGGGGATTGGTTTTTTTATAAAGGCGATGCTGATGTTTCCTTCCACTTATTGCAAATTTTGTAAACAATATTTCCAATCAGTTGGCGTTTTAAACAATTAAAACTAATTTAAGTAAATCTATAATTTATGATATGCTACAATTAAGTGCGTGATTAGTATGCACCTGCATATTTATGAATAGTTTTGTTAGCATTTGTGATAACCACGCTGGAATATGTAATTAATATTTATTACTATTTTAAATTTTTTAAATTGAAATTATGTTTGTCTTTTTAGTTGACCTCACCCATTTTTACTCAACAATTCATAAATATGAATATGTAATTTAATATTTATTATGTAGTTAATGTTCAAAGAATTTTATCATTTTAAAAATTACACTAATACATTTATGTGTGCAGCGACATTGTGTACGTATTAAATGCTTAAAATTATGGATCGAGAACTATTAAATGATTTAATCACGAATTGAGGAATCAACTTTAAATCTGAATGCAAAAGATGAGGATGAGTCGCATATTATCCAAATTCGCCAACCTTGGTATTTTTCCAATCCTGTTGAAAGTGATTCATATGATGGAAAGAAAATTTTTGCTTTAAAATCCGCATAAAGAATATTTGAAAAATATTTGATTATACATATCTTTATAAATATTATAATATATTTTTAGATCAGTCTTTTCATCATGTTATGCAAATGATAGGACATGTCTTCAAGTAGCGTTAGAAGTCAGATAATGAATACAAAATTACATTTTAAAGCCTATTTAGCAAGTAAGCAATTTAATGTATAGCTACTAATTGCCTTTATATTTTAACAATAAATATGTTGATTACATAGCTAACTGATAATTTAGACACGAGATAAATTGAGTTAAATTATGGACTTAAAAACTTTCGCGTTTTAGATATTTATATAACATTAGCATGAACAATTTTGAATATTGATAATTTTTTAAATTAGCATCATTCTGAATAGCATTAGGGGTTTTAAAATTACCAATTCAATTCAAACTACGTTCATTTTATGTAATGTAATTTAAATGTAAATTATAATAGTAGATATTTAAAATGTTGATCTTGGCCAAATTAGAAACTTTGATCAGTTGGTAATGAGAAACTCATTTTAAACTTCACCTCTTATCTTCTTCTCCATAAATAGTGGATTCAAAAATTGCGCTATCATTATAATTATAGTCTATGATAAATAAATGTGTAAAAAATAAACTTTTAACAAAAATTCAAATGTAATCATTTTATTTAACAGAAACTAATAATGATTTTCATTTTTTATATAATTTATAACTATGCTTTAGTATGCTTTAAATATAAATTAGGGCAATAATAATTGGACCGACAATCAATTTGAATAAATTATTTGAGAAGATCCAGAATCCCCACGTCTTCAAATTGCTGTTGTGGCGGTGGTGCTCCCATCCTCTGTGGCTGTTGCATCCTAAATTGTGGCGGAGCTTGTTGTTGTTGGAGGAGATGTCGAAGCCCAGGGTTTCCAGCAGGCGGTCTGATCATTCTCATCTGTCCTGGTGGCACAGCTCCCATTGGTGGTTGACCCGCCATTCCTCCGCCCTGCATCATTTGCTGTTGTTGTTGTGGTGGCCCTTGACCAGGCTGCCCTTGCATGCCTGGATGAATTCCTTGAATGCCTGGTTGAAGATTTTGTTGTTGAAACTGCAACTCTCTTTGCTGGGCAGCTTCGAGCGTTTGTTGAAGTTGTTGGATCTTGAGAAGATTTTGTTTTCGCTCCATTTCCAAAAGCTCAGCTTGATTTCCTCCAGCAGTGGATGAGGCTGCAGCAACGGCAGCTGCTGCTGCCACGGCCGCTGGAGAAGGCTGAACTTGACTTGGATTTTGTGCCTGTTGTTGTTGCTGTTGAAGTTGTTGAAGTTGCTGTTGTTGAGCTTGCTGTTGTGCTTGTTGTTGTTGTTGGGCCTGTTGTTGCTGAGCTTGTTGTTGTTGTTGCTGTTGTTGTTGCTGTTGCTGCTGTTGAAGCAAAACTTGCTGTGGATGCAACATTTGTTGCATGGGAGGACCGGGAACCATACTTCCAGGCATTTGTTGTTGGAGTTGTTGAGGAACTCCTTGTTGAGGAACTCCTGGGTAATTGTTTTGTCTCACCAGTTGTTGCTGGTTTTTCTGTTGTTGAATGACTTTCCGAATTCTGTCAACAAATCCAGCTTGGTCGTTCGGAATGAACCCCAAATAAGCATGTCTGTCTTTACTGTAAAGTAAAATGAGGACCTTGATGCTGCACTGGGCTTGTTGAATTCCAGTTCCAGTAAAGTGAACGCAGCCAGCCTATTACCAATTTATTATTCATCATTGCTAACTCCAGATATTAAAAACGAAGAGATTTTAAGAAGGAATTTAGAATACGTCTTATGTTTGAACTTACAAATCCCGAATCCATAACTCTCGTGAGACTCGCCAAAGCTTCAGAGGTCTGTAACATGAACAGCACGGTTTTTACGTCCCGGAAATATCCGCCGCCAAGACTCCCAACGATGGCCTTTGGAATCAACTGCATGATAAGTTTCCCCGGCCATCCGTCGCCTTTCACTTCCGGCTCACCGTTCACAACATTGGCTGACACTTGGCAATGAACTTGCCTTGGAATCTTTTGTCCTTCAGGCGGACCTATGAATAATTAGACAAATCAAAGAGACATTCCAAAGCTTTTATCTAAAACTGCAGCATTTATTTATTTCGTACATACCCTTTTGTTTTTCATGCCATTCCAGAAGTCCTGACCAAATGATGAGTCTTTCCTTTTGTTGACCAGGTTGGACGGCAGCTAAGAGAGGCGGAGTGATGGTTGGACCGGGAGCTGGACTCGTCACAAGTGCCGGTTGGGTCAATTGGGCGATTAAAGGTGAGCGCTGAGGTTGCATAGAAGGACCTTGAGCTTGGCTGGGTTGCATTGGAAGCTCTGGTTGATTTCCCTGTTGCTGGAATTTCAAAATGATATTTAGATATCTATAATGTATACTCTTGGGAAAATTTGAGAATTGAACGTTAATTTAACTGAAGAATGCCAAGTTATAAAAAGATAAGTAGATAAAAATGAATTGGATTGAAAGTCGTGAATCATACCATGAGAATCTTTTGCTGCTGAATTTGTTGAAGCTGTTGTTGCGACATTGGATTTTGCCATCTTGCCTGGGCTTGACCAGGCTGAAGAATTTGCCCTTGTCCAACTTGATTTCCTTGAATGTGCAATTGGTTTTGCATTTGGGAATTCGGATTGGAAATTTGTCCTGGAGGAAGTTGTTGATTTGGAAGCATTTGATGGCCCAATTGGGGGTTGTTAATTTGTTGGCCTCCTTGCCCCATTTGAACAATTTGACCCCCTTGACCCATTGTATTTCCTGTTTGCATCATTTGCTGAGCCAATTGTCCACCTTGGTTTAACTGACCAGGTTGGCCCATTTGACCTGGCTGTCCCATCTGAATTTGAGTTCCCAGTGGTGATTGGCCCATTTGTCCTTGTGACATTTGTCCAGACTGAAGCATTTGACTAGGTTGAGCTATTTGTCCTGGCTGGGAAACTTGTCCAGGTAGTTGTTGTTGACCTTGTTGTCCCATTTGTCCAGGTTGAGAAAGACCGGCTTGTTGATTTGGAGGACCGAGTTGGCCTCCAGATCCATGCTGGCCAGCATTCATTATAGGAGTGCTCATCTGGGGCCCTGGAATGCCTTTTGCTCTGTTCTGTTGTGGTTGTTGTGAAATCCCGATTTGTGACGGAGCACGGGGTCTGAATTGATTTTGAAGTAACGGATTGTGAGATTGCTGCGGATTTCCCATCCCTGGTCCAGCGGCAGGAACCGTGAGTGGAGGTTGATTGATGGGGGTCATCGTTCCGGAGCCTGGAGATTGGGGAACTTGTGATTGAACGGAGACTTGAACTTGAACGGGTGGTGGCTGTTGTTGGTTGATGATAGGTTGATGAATGGGAGGCGGAGGTTGGGGAACGGCCGGCGGTGGAAGAGGAGGATTCGAAGGAGGATTTGCTTGTGGAATGTTGGCCATCGGACTGGGTTGTGAGCCAAGACCATTGGAAGTCGATTTTAATAATGGACTATCTGGTAATGATTTGGGTGTTGGGATTGTTACGATTGATGGAGTAATGGCTCGCTCCTGATAATAAACTTAAGTTGTTAATTTATCTTTTATCAAGCATTGATTATATTGAATTTTGATTAAAAGCGATATTTACATACCTGAAGCGAAAATCCTTTTAATAGAATAAGATGTCTTGGGTCTTTTGAATATGTTTTCTGTGACAATGATTCACCTCCAGCACGATCAAATATGTTTATAAGAGCTGAAAATTTTAAAGCCATATTAATTACATTTATGGCTTAAACTAAATATATTTAAGATTGGAAAATGAATTAATTATTTGTTCAACCTGGAATTTTTCGAGGAGACATTATGCTTAAGTTAATTCCTTTTTCCAACATAAGAACTGAGAGTTGCTCAGCTGTCCGATTTCGATAAGATCCATCACTTCCAATCGCTTCTGTAACTGGAAGTCCATATGGCTTACAATTACAAATTAAAATGACGTGTTGATTCGCTAAAAATGTAAAAAAAAATATTAGAGATGAAATTCGAATGTTGATAAAACAGTTCAACAAAAAATTTTATTATCAATATTTACGAATAAATACATCATTCATGACCATTATCCAAATTGACGATTACCTTTATTGGTATTAGGAGTATTCCTATATTTATTTAAATCTTGAAGACATTGTAACGCGGTCGCAAGACCTTCGCCAACGTGAGCAGCAGCCTCTCCGTGCCCTCCTGAAAATCTAGGAAAGAGGAAAATGATATTAGGTAAATACATATTTCAATGATAATCGATTGAATTGTGGTTAAATTAAATGAGAAGCTCTTACTGAATCGATTCAATTTGATTTAAAAGTTTTCCAGGAGTTGTAATGGGTCCTCTAGTTTCGGTTAAGTAGCCGGGAAGTATATCCGACGCATGAAATATCACAAGTCCATACAAAGTATAATTGCTCTAAAATTGTTATTTTTTTCAATTATTAAGAAATCTTCATTCTAACACATGTATAATTAATAAATAATTTGACAATAATATTTTATAATAGGTTAAATGTAAACTTTACTTACATCAGATCCACAAGAATCCTTATCTTCGACATTCCCACCTGACAGGTGTCTAAAAATCATAAATAAAACTCGAATAAAGGCATTAAGAAAATGGTTAAATACTTTGCAATCTACAAATATATTTAAAAACTAAGATCTCCTTACTCAAGTGTTGGTATAATGTACGGTTGTTTGAGTTCATTGAGATAAGCCCCGCACAAAGCCGTACCTTCTATGACAAAAATAACATCGTTGAGCTGATTCGGACTCGGTGAAATCGTCATCTTGTCTCACTAAATTCACAATCAATCTCATTAAACAAGTCAATAGTCCAAAATACCAAAAATCCAGACTTGTGAGATTTGACCTTCTATAACTAACTGTTGAAGAAAGAGACTTTACAGACTTTTAAATTCTCCAATGTTATTGAAAGTGAGTGCCTGGACATGCCAGAGAATAAAGTATTGTTTGGAGTGGCAGCGGCAGTGTCGAGGAAGGAAGGGGAGGATCGAGCGAAATGGAATTCATTTCTGGGCTGAGGACGGTGGCGAGGGGAAGTGGAGGGAATGTGAACCAACTCGCCCAGCTCGTCCGCCCTCCCGCAGACTATACATTTTTTAACGAGTGGCTGGCATAGGGAACCCAAACAGAAGTTGCCTGACCATCCCAGACGTGGAACCAACAAAAGGAGGAAACTGGGATTTGAAACCTTAATCATTTTTATTCACTCTCTGCCCAATACCACTTTAATTTACTAGGAGAGCATGGAGTTGGCCAAGGTGGAGATCCAAGAAGACGTCGGAGTCATGAAGGACACGATTTCAAGGCTCAACAGCCGACTCCAAGCCATGGAGTCTTACATTGCTGGGAAATTCGGTAAGGCTTTTTCTCTATGATTAATTTGAAAAACTATATTGATTGGGAGAAGGTGGAATCACAATTGTCGTTGTTGATTAACATGCGAATAACACAATATTATTATGACATGTTGGTTATTTGATTGTAGGAGACGTGGCTGTAAATGAGTTTAACCAAAACTTTGAAAAAGAGAGAAATGTCTTCAGTCTCATTCCAGGTTCAAATGTTTTCTCTTTCATTATTAAAAAATATCATGATAATAAAGATTTGTTTTTATTATAAACTAAAATGATTTTTGCTATTTATATTCACAATAATAATTATTAAGATTAAAATTAATGATTTTGATTTTTTAATTGTTCATTTAAAGTTTCAAAAGAAAAAAATCAATGCGTTTGTAATTTTAAATAGTTAATCTAAGCTAAGTAGCATGATGAATCATCATGTTTATAATATTTTGTTTATCTTTATAGCTGGTGAATATGTGACAGTACAAATTGGTGGACAAGGTACACCAGCTTTCACAACTGGGAACTTTTTGAGTAAAGTTATTGAAAGTAATGTTTTCAATTTTTCATAATTATCAATTGTTAATCACAATACCTTCTAACGACTGATGAAAGGCAACTGTCAGTAGATCTCAAGAACAGGAACCCATTCTTTCTTCTTTATATTTAGTTAGGTTAGGTTTGAAATTGAGAACCTTCTTTAGCCATGTAGTCGAGGAATACCCGGGAACTTACCGGGACCTCAAGGAGGTCTCGGGTATTAAATTTAAACCTAACCTAACTAAATTTAAAGATAAAAGAATGTTCTTCAGATCTACTGACAGCTGCATTTCATCAGCCACTTCTAATAAATGTTGAGTAAAACTAAATCATTTTTTTGAAATGCAGGTGCGAACCAGTCAATAAAACCTATGACGTCTATGACTAGCAATAAGAACAGTTTTGAAATCCATCTTCAAGATGACTTGATATTTCCCATAACAGCCATCCCTTCGAATTCTTATTCTACAAGCACCGTTTCTTTAAGTGGTGAGTTTAAATAATTTTGTGTTATTGTGTGTCTGCAAAATTGGAACATGGAATTCACTCTTTCAATTTTTCTAACTATCAAGATATCGCTCAAGTTGCAACTGTGACTACAATTCCGGAGACGAAGACGCTCACAGTCACCTCGTCCAGAAACCTCGGTAAAGGAAAATCCATCGTTTTGGAGTCCGAAAAGAAACATGAGTGTCAAACGTGTTTTAAGCGATATAAGAGAAAAGATCACTTGAAAGATCACATGCGATCCCACTCGACGACCACTGCCACGACTCACATCATCCCCGTTCAAATCAACGCCCAGGGTCATGCTCAAATTGTCCCGAGCAGCGACCCAGAGCGAAAACATGCCTGTCCCATCTGTCACAAAACATATAAGCGACGCGGGCACGTGAATCAACACATCAAGCTGGCCCACACGGACGACAAAAAGTTCAAGTGCGTTCGGTGCGACAAGGCATTTGGTCAAAACTCCATGTTGGTCCAACATCTCAAACGTTGTCAAGAAACGTTGAAAAAGTTCTTGTGTGAGTATTGCGACAAGAAGTTCCTCACGAATCCCGAGTTGACCAAACACAAGCGGACGCACACGGGCGAGAAGCCCTTTGCTTGCCCCATTTGCGGGAAGTCCTTTGCCATCAAGTCTAACGTGGACACTCACATGAGGGTTCATACAGGAGTCAAGCCTGTAAGTTGTCCCATTTGCGGCCGCGGGTTCTCGAGGAAAGAAGTCGTCGAGAAGCACATGAGGGTTCACACGACCGAGAAAAAGTTCCAATGCAAAGACTGCACCGAGGTCTTTTTGAGGAAATACCATCTCACTTGTCATTGGAATCAGGCCCATAAAGTCAAGTACACTTTCACTGAGGAAGAACTCTACGGAGAAGGAGAAACCGAAGAACAGGAAGTGATGGACAACTCGATCCACCATGAAATTCACGTGACTGAGATCATCGCTCCTTCCTCACCAGCTCCAACCCTTGAAAGTGCAGCTACTAAATGAGATTGAGACTTGAAAGTACGAGATACTTCTCTTTAATATAAATGACGAAATTTTGCTTTTATTACAGGAGACAACTGTTGTCTTGTTGCAATATAAATATGTGTAAGCCTTAAGTACTTACTATAGAGTAACTTTTTTTGCTTAAACGTTGGTTATTTTATATGATTTTGTTAAATTATGAATGTTAATTCATGTTAGCTTTTTTATAAATACTAATGTTACGTTTGAAAGCAAGGTCGAGCAATGACAAAAAGTAATAAATGATTAACCGGGATCGGTCGAGGAGACGGTATTGTTGGTAAATATTGTAAATAATAAATACTTTACATTTAGTTTATAAAACGTATTAGTGCAATACTCAATTTCATCCTATTTATAGCCAGTTCTACCATTGAGTTGAAATTAAAATTGGTTTATTTCTATATTTTAATATTATTTATATATATTATTATATTATATATTATTATAATATATATTATTATATTATATATTATTATATTATTTATATATATTTGTATAAATAAAGTTTGCATACTTACAAATATTTCGTAAAGTAAATATATCGTCAAAATTTAGTTTAATGGAAGCAATTATGATCATTTATCCTAACAATGAGTATGCATTTACATTACAAAAAAACCCCAGATTTCAATACCATAAAACATTTTTGGAATTATCGTAGCACAGTTGATCTGAAGTTAAATATTGTTTAATTGTATACAGGCTTTTATAAAGTAAGTAAATGTTTTTGGACATACTAGGGTAAAATAATCGAACCAATGTGATTTTGACTATAAATCAATGTGAAAATGACTAATCTGGTCAATTCGATAGTCCTGATCTGAAGTAGATCAAGTCTTTCGGTTAAAATAAAAAAGTTATAGTTGATCAAATGTGTAAAGTTTGGTCATAGTTGATATTTAGACGGAGGCGCTCAGCGCCTCCTTTCTTCGCCTTATTTCTTTCCTTCCCTGCCTCACAACTGTCTTTTATTCTCAAACTTTATTTTTTAATTTCAATGGGAAATCATGGAAAGTTTTGAATAAGTAATAAGTTACCTTTGATTTTAGCATGTAGATAACCTTATATAAATATGATATCTTGGATTTTCTCCTTATTGTTTAACTTACATTGCAAACCAATCTTATTACAAATGACATAGCCAAAATATTTCACATTATGACTAAGCTATGCAAATATATGAATTTGATTTTTCGGTGCAGGCCGTAGCCGCTATTAGATAGTAAAGAAAGTAGGCAAAGAGGAGGAAGAGTATTTTTATTGTTAATCTTTTTAATAAAGGCGGAGGTTCGAAGGAGAAAGACATTAGCTTACTCCTATTTCCCTTCCGTTTAACACTTATAGAAGTCCAAACTTAATCCTTATTCCTTAATCCTTGCCGGTCAAAATATTAAGTTCCCCGGCCAAATCCCGATAAGTCCTCAGCTTCTACCTGGGCATAAAGTGAAAAATAATTACCTTAGAATTTTGTTATGCAAATATATGAATTTGATGTTATGGTTCAGACAGTAGCCACTATCTGATAGTTAAGAAAAGTAGGTAAAGATATTACAAAAGGAGAAATTTTATTGCTAATATGTAATAAAGGTGAAGGCTCATGGAGAAATACGTTAGCTTACTCCTACTTCCCTTCCGTTTCACAATTACTTAATCCTTATTACTTAATCCTGGACGGTCGAAATATTCTTCGAAGTTCCCGAGCCAAATCCCGATCACGATCCTCAGCTCCTCTTCGGTAGCGCCTTAGTATCAAATCCGATTATAATTTCTTCATTTTTTCAATTGATTCGGATTTACAATTTTTTCAATCACTTTTATACACTCAATTTAATAAGATTTAAATTTATTTATTTTCATATTAGGACAAGGCATATTTTCGGATGAAAGTAAAAGGAGGATGAAGAGTCGGGAAAATAGTCAAAGTTATAATTCTATAGGTATTTACTTAGGGATTTGTAATTAGGATTGGAGAAAACAGGAGTATTAGTGGGCCTTAAATCCTTTTTCTCAACATAAATATCTTCACTTTTATTCATATATTCTATTTACATTCTAAAATAATGTAACTGAGCCTGTTTAAAAATCGACTCAATGCAGGGCTCGGTTTGGGTCACGTGACCCCCAACTGGAATACGCGAAATTCTAATATCTGATTTTATGTATTTCATAGTGCCACATATATCATTTGATAGAGCATAAAAAGTTAGGCATTTCCAGTAAATAACATTGAAAGAATTAAGTGCAGAGATTTCGAAAAATTCCCCAAATGAAAAATTTATATTTAAAGAAAAATGAAAACAATCAAAACCAGAAGAATTGTTGAGCTGACCGAAGCGATGATTTTTCCCATCATTTGTCTAAAGGGTTCTGCTGCAAGTCCCGTAGACGATCAATGTATTGTAGTTGGTGGATAGTGAGGATCTTCCCTTCAGAGTGAGTTCTTACGATAGAGTCGAAGATGAGCCTTTGCTGGAGAGATCCCACCAGCTCCAAAATTGTCTGGCTCCTGCTTAGCTCGTCACTTGTGTAAATTCCTGGGCTGCTGAATGAAAGTTGGGGAAGGTGAGAATGATTAAATTTTGTTGAGAGCTGG
>VJMY01000377.1:0-75767 GCA_009869795.1 Neelides sp. FZ-2019 | reverse complement strand
TTATTATATAGCTTGATTATTATATACCACACCGGCATTTTTTCGGTAGGCTTTTTATAATTTAATTCAAATATATTAATTATAATTTTATAGATGTATATAATGTTATAATTTGTAATTTTATTAATTGATGTTTTGATTTTGATTATTAAATTAAATTTGAAAAGACTGAGACGATCATGTGTATTTATTGTATATATTTACGGCAAATTCAAAAGTGTATTGAAAATCCCAATATGAAATTTATTATACTCATTCATATACTAACATTGAAGTAAATTTGGGAAATCACAGAAATTTTAGCTGTACAAAATATGGTTATTTTAAGAAAAAGACTGACTTTTAATTAAATTCATATACCACTAGCTTTTTGCCTATTATGAGACTACGACATTAAAGCACATAAAAAGCTATGTATTACATGGAATCAAGACTATATCTATATACTTAAAATTAGAGATACCAAGAACAATACAAATTCAGTAGGAAATAACAACCTGTACCAACGGTCAACATTAAAATTTTTATTCATATCAAAGTTTCCTCTTACTAAAATTTAATTAATTATCCTCAGATAATAGAAATTAAAGTTTTTTATCCTTCAAATTTAATAAAGTATTAAAGTGAATTAATAATGGAAGTGAACGGAGATTCGAAAAAGGGTGAGAGAGAAAATATTTTACAAATGGAACGTGAACTATTACAATTACGAAGGAAGCTTGAATCCAAAGACGAAATTTTTAATTTATTTGTCAAACTTTACGAAAAGCAAAAATCCTTGTTTGCAAATTGAAGAAACACCTCCGATCATATGGGCTTTCTCGAAGTGAACTTGAATTGTACGCCGTTGGAGGAAATCGAAAAAAAGGACAAGGGCCAATTTGGCCAACGACTTCTTTCAACCCGGAGTTTGAAAAATACAAGTTGGACTAACGTAAATGTTATTTGAATTGTTTGTTGCTTCTTTAACGCAAAAACAAGTATGACCGAAGAAAAAAACTTATTTTTTATAATTACTTGAAACATATTAGCTTAATAAAAATTTGAAGGTTAATGTTAAATTTTCACATATTGACTAAACAACTGAATGCTAAAAATATGTAAATACATAACACCCGACACAATTTTTACCCGACATGGGAAGAATGAATAGCGCCTACTTCAGGCGACATTCAATTTGAATGAGGCTAGGTTAGATTTAAAGTTACAATACGCCCCGTGTCGGGTAAAATGTGTCGGGTATTTGGTAGCCACCGCGATGGAGAAAATATTGTGAAATATATAGGATACATAGAATTTGTATGTATTGAACTTTAACACTTTTTAGAACTTTTGGTTATGAATAAATTTAATAAGTCTATAGGTATTTTCTATTGTCCAAACTCTTGTCTTTATTGGATCAGCCATTTTTGTTACCTCGACAATGAAAAATCTTCAAGATTTTCTTAATAGCATTGATCAAATATTCGCAACCCAACCAATTACAGATGAAACATTTCCATCTGCATTGCTTATATTTATATCTATATTCTTCATTATTGCAGGTATTAATTTAAGCTTCTGATATTAAATTAAATAATTATGTAATACTAATGTATTAAAATGTAATTGTTGCACAATACATTTATTGTTTAATTATAAACACTGTTTTTCAAATCGATTTTCAATTTTTATTTTTTTAGTTGGTTATGCATCCTTTATACAACATTGCAAAAGAGGTTTAATTGATGCATTCAAATTAGTAAGTTTAATTTTTATTCATAAATAATTCAAGGTATTTTAACTAAAAATATAATTATGAACTATATGGCTTATTCAATCTAATGATTTAATTGATAATATTGGGGAAATTGTTAACTACAGTTGAATTACAATTAAATTTTCATGCTTTTAAATTCAAATATTGACTTTAAATTAGTATAAATATGAAACTTTTATTTACCAATAAAGAGGGATCCAAGAAGATTTCAGATGTGGACAATTATTATCATCGTCTGGACTCTGTCATAAATTATAATAGCGATGACAAAATATAATGTTCTGTTGTTAATGTTTATGAATTCAGCTGCATCATTTTGTACAATTTTTGGCTACGTGTTTCGCTCAATTTCAGTATTTTTTGTCATTAGATATTTTATAAACCTTCAGACTCGTCTTGGAATGGTTGGAGTAAACCGAAATGATAATATGTTACACAAGTTTTGAACCCATAAATCCTAGATTCATAATATGTTGTAATATATAAATATATTATAATTGGCTTCATTTCATATTGTACTATCAAATAAAGTATTAATGATTACAATTTAAAATTTGTGAAAACTTTCGTTTTTTAGGAAATTGACAAATTAATAGATCAATTTTGTATAAAGGTAAAAATAAAAATCCAGTTAAAATGCTAAAAATTTTAATATTATTAAAAAAGCAACAATTTGTACTTTTTTAAATTATTATAACTTTAGTAATAATTACTATAAGATAAAAATAAGCTTATTCTTGGGAATTTCAAAATTATTCTTATAAATTTTTCAACAAATAGACAAAGGCAGAAATGTATGACCTGTGAGTTTTGAAGTGCAAGTAGGAGAAGTAACTTACAGTAAACAATTATTTGTCATATTCATTAATCTCGGCACCTTATAATTACTATGAGATTTTATAATAGATTTTATCTATAGAAGATTTTATCGTAACTTTTTATGATTTATTTGAGCGTTTATGCTTTTTCCTCACAACTGTAACAAGAAAGTTGCTTTATTATATTTTGTACATGTTTAAATACGGTTCAAATGTTTATATTTGAATTTATTAAGGTAATCAAATGATTATCTTAAAATATAAAAGTCGATGGTTCATTCAAATTTTATTTTGAAAAGTTATTAGTATTCAAAAGCACATACACAAAATATAGCAATAATTATTGGTTAAAAAAGTAGTGATTAATAGTTTAAGTACAATATTTAATAATATGAAAAGTCAAGCACTTTTATTTACTTTTGATTTTTTTTACAAAATATTTTAACACTTAATAAAAACTTGGTATTTAGTGAAAATAATATTGTTTATTCAGTAAGTTCTGATGATTAAATGACCAAGTGACATTTGGAAATGATCTCCATATATTTCACCACAATACAATTTTTTATTTAACGCTCCAAAATTATGGTAACAGTTTTATTTGAATCAATAAATGTTGGTGTTACAGGATTTTCCCTTTCTTTGTTGCAGAATGTTGATTATTTATCCCCATTTCTTTCACGCATCAATTCATACTTATAGAGCATTATAGATAAAGATTATTGATATAATTTTTAGTAATGAAAATTAGGTATTTTATTATATTAAATAGAATTATAATAATGTAATACATTGTAGGGAAAAAGGGAAGTTCTTAATTCAGTTGGAGATTTACTAATACATGCATATGGCTTGGCTAAAGATGTTCAAATAATTTTACATTATTCAATATGTTATATTTGTTATTTTAAATTCTATAGTAAAATTAATTAAATGATATGCATTATTCAAATTTTTAGATACATTTTTGCCATACTATTTGGGATTTTCTTATTTTATAAAATAAATAAAATTATTTTAAGATCTACTTGTTTGGAAAGATTCTTTTGTACAATATGAGAATCAAGACAAACTCAAACTTTTAAAGATCAACTATTTTTTCTATTCTCTTGCAGCTAAAGTATTTAACTTTAAGATAACTTACCTATATAGGTAATAATTTAAGATTAACAGGATTAATAATTTTATGTGAAATCTACATTTTCATCTAAAAACCTTTTAATAAATATCGAATATTGAAAGATTATTTGATTTGATCGTGTCATTTTTAGAAAATTCATTAGCCACGAGAAAGTCTAATGTTCAAGTATGGAGGAAAATAGCAGTTATTAAATCTTTATTACACTCATACTTATATGTCAAACCCCCATTTCAAGTCAGACAGAATTCAATAATGCTAAAATGAGCTTTTTTCCCTCTTTGAACAAGATTTCAGTATCCACAAGTTATGTATTCTTATTCCAGGCTCCAAATAGCTAGAAAAATTATCTAACTATAAATTTACCTAACTATAACTACAAACTAAAGTTAAAATATCTCAAATCCACAGCTCGGACCCTTTCCTACGAATTCAACTGAAAGAATCAATTAAAACCCCATTCAAAAATTATTTCTTTTATTATTATCTAGATACAAGTTTGAAAAAGTATAGTTTAGTTTAGTTTATACAACAATGGTGTTTATAAAATATCCTTAAGTATTAAAAAAATCAATTTCTTGAACATTTTAATAAATATTCACGATAGAAATACTATGAACTTTTGCAAAGAAAAAATTTAGGTTAATCCTTTTGAACAATTTATTATAAAGCTATTTACTGTGTTTTCATAATTTATGGAACTGCTTTTTATTCATAAGGTCAAAGTCTTTAACTATAAATATAAATGAACACAATAAAAATAAAAAGGTTAAATGAAGTATTGAACTTGTCGAAAGTGTGAATAAAATAGCTAAAATTCATTCGCTGAGTTTAAGCACATTGGAAGGAAGTCAGAGTTTCTCACAGAGTTTGAACTTGAAATTTTTCCCATCAGGCAATCCGATTCTTTTCATTTATATTTCTTGGGAGTTGAGTCACGCAAAAGAAAAAAGAATCCTCATTGATCGCAGTGCCACAAACACAATACACTTAAATTGACTTAACTCCCATTTAATAACGTTATTCGTATTATTAGCATTGGAAGATTTTAATTGATAATTACTAATTACTTTTAGTAATTCAGAATTTTAAATTGAAAGTTTCAACGAATGTATTGGTTGTATAGTAATAAGGAAAGTAAATAATAAATGGATTGAAAAATCGTTCAATCAAGTTGATAAAATATTCATGTGATTAGTGATTTCATTTAAACTTTCGTCAACAAATCATTAACATTTGCCTCGCTCCAGGTAATTCAATTAGTTAGTTAATTAAAAGTTTGAAAGCAAGTAATGGTAGTAATAGAGAAGTTGAATCTTTAATCAGATGGAATTGTCAAATTAAGGATGTAATTGAGATTATGGTTTTCAATTGAAATTTTGTTTAATTTTAGCTTAGGAAACATCAAGGAGGGATGGCGCACACTGATCCAACAACAAATCGCATGACCCTTGACACCGAGAACCTCCGAGAGTCTCAGCCTAAATTAATTGAAGACCCACCATCCCTACCTTACCTGAACCTCGGATCTCCGCGAGAATTCGAGAAAATGTCAAAGAAAGGTGACATGGACAAGCGGAGGTCAAAGTCAATCCAAGGCCCCTGTACCGACGTGGTCATCTCACCAATTGATCCGAATCCTCCTGGATCGAAATTTGGCCAATTTGGACTCCCAATCCCTTCGCCGATCATCACGAAGAGAACTCGTACCAAATCAACGTAGGATTTATTTTTTAATTATTAAATTAAATACATATAGTTTTTTTATTATCAGTTATATCTCCATTTTGTGGTTAACTTTTTATTATAGTAAGGAGACATCTAAATCTCATTAAGAATTTGAGTCATTTTTTGCCCAATATGATTCAATTTATTTATTTCTTATAGATATGATAGAGCAATGGAGAATCCCGTTGAGCATGGGAAAATAAAATATTTCTGCCGAACCAAAGGTCACGGGTTCATTCAGAGCGAGTCAGGCAAAGACATTTTTGTCCACATCTCAGAGTAAGCAATTTAAAGATTTGTTATACATTACCAACTTATGGGAATTGGAACTTTTAATATTTTATTGAATTAATATTATATATTTTATTCAGTGTGGAAGGAGACTTCGTTCCTCGTGAAGGCGACGAAGTCACATTTCGTCTTTGTACAATTCCACCGAGAACCGACAAATCACAGGCGATTCATGTCAGAATTACGGAATTCACTCCCGAGGTTCATCTTCGATGGTAAGATCGCTTTTTAAAAGATCATTATACCATATTGAATTATACAAAAATTTTTAAATATAATTATTAAAGTTAAATACAGTTATTTTTAAGCTAAGTGAAAAATTTAGTTCATTTGATCCAGGAATTTAAATTTATTCTGTTATTGTTTTTCAGGGACACGCCGTTGGAAGAGTCCGAACGAAAAGAGTATGTGGCAAAATCCCCTTCGTTTGATTATTTTGACTAGTATTAAGAATCTTTTGACACTGATCTTTTTGGACCTCTTCTTTTTAAATCTCATAATTACAAAATCTCGGATTCTACTAATAGTCATCTACTAATAGTTTTAACTCTTTTAAGTTTGTCTTTAATGACTAACGTTTGGAATTCATTTCTCATTTCACTGATTTGACTCATTTTGAGTACTTTTACCAATTTTTATTTCTCGGTTTTTGGACTGCGCTTTTCATTCATTCCAATCAATTTATTATTTTTATTATTTTCAGTGGCGTTACAAGTATTTTAGTTAGGAAGTCTTTGTTTTCCCATTGATCAAGTTGATTTTAAGTCGAATATGAATCAATTTATTACTTCACCTATAATATATATCATATTATCAATAATCATTTAACTGTCAAGTACACAAAATTGACTACTATAGATTGATATTATTATATTTGTGTTATTATATTTTCTTTTAGTGCAATGCGCAATGATGTAAAATATAGTTTCAAAAAATGTATTCTAATTCTGATAAATGTGATTCGTGTTTAATATAATTAGAAATATTCTTAGATTAACTGATTAACTATTTAAATGAGTGATCTAAACATTTGTTTAATATTGCGTTATTTGATCAATGTTAAATTTTATTGTAGTTCTCAAAGTCCAACTACTTTGGTCACCTGATCTCCTCCAAAGACCTCAAATTCCTTAAATCCTGACATTCAGAGTGACCTGATCATCGTACCTTAAAAATCCTATATGCTAACTAACTTATATTCAAATACACGTAATTCCTATAATATATAACTCATTATTACCTCATTCGTGTATTTTACCAAGATATTTTAAACATCTTAAGGAAATTGAGGAAATGGAATATTAAATAAAATATCATTCTAAAAAATTGTTCTTTTTTACTTATCGGTTATCCGATCAATCACAATGAGAAGTTTATCATTATCAAATCCCATATAAGTAGAACCAATATTTAGTCTTCTAACAAAAAATTTCGTCATCTTTACTTATAACAGTCAAATTGGGAGATTTATGGATAAACACTTTTACTTTCCCAATTAATCTTCATTTGGGTGGTTTAAATATTCAATTACTTGGATTAACCTTAGATGAGCAAGAGAACAAAATAAAAAACCTTTTATTAAAAAGTGACTATGAAGAAAGGTCTTGCTTGAATTATGAAGATTTCCAAATGATTAATAGCTTCTTAAATAAACTTAAATGAAGGAGTTTAAGAGGAAATTGAAAGTTAATTAATAAGAATTATGTAGAATTAGAAAGGAAATCCCGGTGTAGTTTTCTATAATAACTCCATTCATCATCCAAGCCCCGAGTCTTTCAGTATAAATACCTTATAAGACTTAGTATAAATGGTAACTTGTAGCATAATTGAGTAAGATAGTAAGCAGGGCAGAGTTACATCAAGAATTACAAACCACCGGTAGGAGGATTTGAAGAGTCCAAGGATTCAAAAGCGCAGTCTTTCGTGTTCATAATTATCCACCATGGTTAATAATTATGCTTCTTCTAATTACACACAAAGATCCACCCTTTTTATTTATGACTCCGGAGAATTCCTTCAAACTTCCCTTAAGTCTCTCATTCTCCCTTTATACCCAAGCCGAGGATTAATAAGGAGTTTTCCCTATATTTATAGTAATACATCTCTTAAATATAGCTAATGTTGAGGTGATCTCTCTTATATTAATCCATTAAGTTAGAATATAAGTATGTGTATTAATTTCTCGTTAATTTTCTATCAATTTTCTCTCTGTGAGACTTGAGTAAAACTCTTCAATAGCGTATACATACTGTAGTTTAATGTAGTATAACATTGGTATACTCATTTGACTTTTTTCATAAGTTTCATAAATACATTTTTAAATTATAGAACTCGACGAAGATTGTAATTTAAATGGATGAATTATATTATTAAAAATAACCAAATGTTCTCATCTTTCTTCTCTATCTTCCCCATAGATCATCCAAATTAAGGAAGTTGAGCAAATGCTGTTGGAAAAGAAGGAGGAAGCTCAAAACAAATGTTGCCCCTTACCTTCCTCAACAGCTTCTGCCTTGGCTCTTAACATTGAGAGTTATTCATCTCAATTAATGAATGGTTCTGGGGGATCTTGTCAATTAAACTCCGTTATTAAACTCAAATGTTCACATTTAATTCAATAATTATAGCATAAGAATCAAAATGGAAGGATTTTATCTTGTCACACCTCAAAAGGTATAAATTATTTTTATATTAAATAATAAATGTAATTTGACTATGTAAGACTTTATAATTATTTTACAATGAAATAATAAATACTTAATCCAGTACTTAATTCTTAACTCAACCAAAATGAAGTAAAAAAAGCTAAACTTTATAAAATTATTAGATGATAATAATAAAATATTAAAAAATATAATTATCTGAACAAAATGATAATTGTAAATTATGTGAAGTGGATGATTAAATATCTATTCTAAATAACGAAATTAAAATCAACTCCAAAGTTCATTGGATTTATTATCAATTGTTAGATGTGATTATGCGTGAATGTAAAAGACAAAAGAAGATTGAAATTGTAACGGGATCGTCGGAGAGATGACAAAATGTGAGATCCTTTGTGAAGGCCGTGAAGGGCCGTCTGAGTCCGGTGCAGGAATTCCTTTAATTCTCCGCCACTCACAATGAGGAGCCTCCAATTAACCAAATGAGATTCTTCCTATTCAAGAACCCAAGGGGATTTTTGATCATAAAGTTAAGTGACTCTCCGTGTCTTCTCATTCTTAACCTAAATCCTTCCAACAATCAACATCACTCTCATTTCAATCACCTCAAATGGAATCCTCAGAAGGTTCAATTCCATTCAACCTTCTTCATGTCCTTCATCATATTTTTTCCCAATAAATGCTCTTTTAGACTTTTTAATCATTTTTAATCAATCTAATCAATTAAAGATTTTTTAAAAATTATTTCTATTAGTGACCATTTTTAATCCTAATAACTTAATACCAATGATGCCAATGAATAAAACTATATTCATCCATTCGTTCATTCAAATAGGATGATTAAATGCAATTTACTTATATTTACTAGGTAGTAGTATTTAATAGTAAAATTAATTATAGCATTACATTATTAAGTTATTTGATCTCATTTCTTTCGTCCTTCCTCAACTGAAAAGATCTTGAGCTTCTGCTTTTGGTCCTGACCGAAAAAGGAGTCAAGTCATGGTATTTTCTTATATAAAAGTATAAAGGTGTCTGTGTTGTGCGAGTGAATGAGTTTGGAAAAATCATTCCCGGAGGTCTTTGGTCATTTTCATTCACTCTGGCTCTTCCCATTGTGTTTAGGGTTAACTATAGTAAATGAGTTACAGGAATCACTTTCCATTTCCTTCTTCTCCACTTGAATTCATTCAATTTCTCTCACCCATACATGCGAGTGGCCAGAGGAGCCTTGAAGAAATAAATAAAATAATGTTGTGATTGAGAGAGTCACTTGGCCAACGTCTCAATTCCTCGTCCTTTTGTAATTCCAAATCGCTGTCTCATCATCCTCCCGATTCACCTCAACTTTACATCAATTGGAATCCAAAAAGGGATTTCCCCGTCTGCTCTCAAAAAATCTTTCCTTTTGATTTAATTCCTTTCATTTGGTTCATTTGGTTGAAGCTTGGAGGCTTAAAGACTTCAAGAAAGACTTGGAGGAATTAATAAGTTTTATATATATTAAATATATAAGTTATATAATCTTATATGGAACAGAAGGAAATTTTTGTGTAATGATTTTTTGGTTTTTTGGTAATTTAGCCTTTGGTAGTTTGGTAGCGTCAATTTGGAGCAGGAGCGGGTAAATTGGGGCAAAGGGGTTAAAAGCTCTCACTTATCGTAATTACCCGAGCGAAAACAAACAAGGTGATTGAAGGGGGAAATTGAAGGTTTGGAGGAAAAGATGATGATGATTTTCTCTACGCCGCTCGTCCTCATCGCGTCCAAATCTTACAATCCAAAACCAAGACTTTCCTTCACACGAATTCCGACCTTTTACCCTTCATCGGAGCTTCGCTTTTCAAAAAGGCTACTGACGCTCAAATTCCATCATTTAATCATTTTCCATCACCTTTTTACACTTACATAAAATATTCGGTATTTAAATGTTCAAAAGTCATTTTCATAAAAGGAATTTTTCCCCATTCACCCATTTTCATCTCAAATCATATACTAACAATCTGAATTGTAAAAATCTGAATAAGAATCTTACGAATGTCTAAAATCCCAAATTTAAAAATTTAATCTATTGGTATTTAATCTATCGACATCCTTAAAAATAACATGAATTGTAAAACTTTTGGATTTGGTTAAATTTTTATTATGTAGAATTTGTGAGTTGAAGGGGTAAGGAGTTAAATAATGTAGAAGAAGAAGCAACTCCGACCTTTTGTATCTTTTGGCTTTGACGTAAATCATGGGAGGAAAATGAAGACGCGTGGCCGAGAACATTCTTTTTCATGAAAGAAGCTTTTCAGGGCTTCTGCCACACCCTACGTCCGACCTTTCTCAATTTTATGATATTACAGTATACCAGACATTGGTATAGACATTTTCCTATATCACATAAAATTTATACCATACGCGTTAATATTACATTTTCTTTCATATTTTATATTCTAAGCTTTTTGTACTACATATTACTTATATAGAAATGTTATTTTTTTAGTTTTTTTCGGTCAATATAGATATTTCCAGTATAAATTACACTTATTGATTCTGATCTTTAAGAGATAATTCACAAGCTCTTTTTAAGTTCAATGTTCGAATGTTCAACACTTGTATGAGTTACTCGAGATGAGTTCATAAATTAATGGAATTAATGTTCTCATTTTTTACAAGATAATCTCTTTAATATAGATATTTAGATAATTTATTAAAACAAAGGTGAAAAGGTCTAATTGACTTATAGAGTCATAGATCAATTATAAGTTTGAGAGTTTCTTGTTTGTAGGAGCTCTACTAGTATACTCAATGTATAGTAGGTTTACAAGAAAATGCGTTAAAATAATTAAGATCTTGTTAATTCACTGTGAAAGATGTAGAAGATTTAATTATTTGATAAAAAGGGGAAATTGAGACGTTTGGGCCTTCATGTTCATTGGGAAAATGCGTGTGGGTCCAATGGACCGAGGTGGAGATGAAGTTGAGTCTTCTTTCATCAAATGTTCCTTTCAATCTCAATCCTTTCACTTTGATCGACATTTGCTCAATTAACTTGAGAACCAACGGACGCAATTGATCGACTGACTC
This sequence comes from Neelides sp. FZ-2019, assembly GCA_009869795.1. Classification (NCBI taxonomy): domain Eukaryota; kingdom Metazoa; phylum Arthropoda; class Collembola; order Neelipleona; family Neelidae; genus Neelides; species Neelides sp. FZ-2019. The sequence continues at coordinate 64,295 of VJMY01000377.1, read as the reverse complement.
CCAGTGCACGCAGTCAATGTAAAGAATATTTGTATGACGTGTGTTTGGTTAGGAATCGGATTAAATTCACATTAAATTGCATATCCTTATAGGTATGAACGATTATATAGTGAGATTTGTTTTTTAAATTATGCACAAGACATTTATTATGAATATTAGTTTGATCAATTGTATGTGTTTTAATAAGAAAAGTTCATAGTGTTTAGTATTTACATTAAACTTAGGAATTCTACTGATACAGTACAATATATAATTATACGATATAATGTACTTACTATATAAATATAATAGTAGGAATTAATGTAAATCATATATTTATGATTATGTATAGAGATATCACGTAAAATGATCTGTAGATTTGGTCGAATGGAAATTAATGATTGTGTCTGTTGGTTTAAGCCGAGATTGTTTTACATTAAGTTAAACGTATTAAGTGAATCTCCCCGACTTGGTTTTGATTCTCCTCATCTTTCATTCCAGTTTTCTTGACCAATCAATCAATTTGGTAGTCTGGTCGGGATTGATCTGATAAGAAAATCATTTTCCTCGAGGATTTCATTCACTTTTCTCTCAATCATTTATTTACATTACATGTTAATCTCATGTTAATCCAATAGGAGGGAAATTGCTCCAATTTCTCTACATTTTCCAATTCAATTACAATTTTCAAATACCTCAATAATGATATACAATTGGTTCAAATTTATAGAAAAATCTCATAGAAATCTCACAGAAAAAGACAAAAGATGATTTTGAGTTTGAAAAGGTGAAATGTATGAAAATGTCATTTGACTAATTAGGATAGAAAGGCGCGGAGGAAGATCAAGGGATTGGAAAACCACCTTGTGCATTTGTAACTTTTTTTCTTTCCTGGAACATTTCGCCTGATCCTTTAGGAGATTAAAACAGTTTTTTTCTTCTGGATTCTCGTTTGGCTCGAGCTGAAGTTGAGGAATTCTTCTTTGGCGTTTGCCATGTGTCGTTCGCACCATCACAAACTCACTTGGCCATTTCATCAATTCAATTGGCTCTCGCGGATTCAAATTCTTCGCCACTTTGAGCAACTTTGTAGTCAGGAAAAAATGAAAGGAAACTCAACGTTCCGTTTAGACGTTCAAAGTTCAATTTAGCAAAAGTTTTGCTCAAATACATTTTTGCTAAGTTTTGCTCAAACTGTTTGATGATCTTATGCTATTTAACAATTTACATAATTTAATTGTGGGTTGAGTTTCGTTTTTTATATAAAAATTCGCATGTTTTGAGTTAAAGCATTTTATATACCAAATGTGCAATTTCCAACTTAGTATCTTTTATCGTTCAATTTATCTCAAATGTGTTTTTCTTTAAGATAATCATCATTTTTTATTTGCATTTATGAGGAGAATACGTGCGAATGAAATCTTTGAGGTTCTTTTATAGATTAAGTATTTAGAATTCTTTTATATTATTATATAGGTATTTAGTTATCATACGTTTAGTTAAATCATCTAGTTTGTTTGTGAATAAATTATTTGTGAATTCATAAGATCATTCTAGATTATTCCGAAAATGGACGAATGAGGAGCGGCGGTGGATTTAATGAGTTTCTGTGATAAGTGCTAAAAGCATTGGGCCATTGAGTGCTAACCGACAAAGACCTTTTAAATGTAAACTTGTCTTTGGTCGCCAATCAAGCGCGGCTGGTCAGCCCCTATCACCCTGCTAATTAAAAGATTCCACTAGTTAAAAGACATGTTTCTTTTACATGACTTTATAAAGAGGGAGATAAACAGTAGTCTTTGATTGAGAATTTTCATTTAGAATTTCGGACGGAAAAGCAGTGCGCCTTTCAAGCTTCTTTTAATTAACACATGCCAATGATAAAATATTTTACCTTTTAAAATTTTATGATAAAATAATTTTCAATTGAGAATCTTTATGTGAATTTACTCAATTTTAAATAAAACAATTAAACTGTTCCTGCACTTTACCCCAAAAATTACCTGTAAAAATTGCAATTGTGTATAATTTAACTGTAATTACTCTACCTTCTATTATCGTAATTTAATTTGCCTTTAAGAATTATCTTTAGTTTTACTTATGAATTTACCTGTAATTTAGCTGTAAATTTACTTGGGGATTTACCTGGGCATTTTTACCTGACGGTCTTTAGCTGCGAGTCTCCCTTTCAACCCAGTAAGTAATTAGAGGAATTGAGCATTATGTGTAGGTGAGTAAAGACAAAGGGGTAATTGAATGAATTTGAAGTGAAGAGTTGAATTGCTCCTTCTTTTTAGACCCCACAAGGTGAAATTCTTTGGATTGTGGGCCAAGACGCCCGAACCGCCCCTTTCTCATTTCTTTCAAGTTGAACGAGCCACGTTGGTCGGAATTGCCTCCTCGGCACTTAACCAATCCAAACCCAATGACCCAAATGTCATTTTATCTCCGCTGGATCTCCGTCGGCTTCCGTTCCTCCTTTAAACGGACTTTCATTACCATAACTCACCTCATTTATGACCAATACTCTCAAATACTCCAAATTCACCAAATTCTATATAATGCTTACAATTCCTCAAAAACACTTTAGGATAACTTTAGCCAGTCGAGGAAAATTCCTTCTACTTTTTAACTAACTCGTTAAGTTGCTTTAAGCTTTTAACTCAATTCTTCAAAGGTGACAATCTTTATTTTAAAACAATTCAAGTTAAATTATTAATTAAATAAATAAATAATTATTAAATTATTTTGTTAGTTAGACAGGCATAAAGCTTATTCATGTTCATTAAATTAAAAAGAAAGAAATGTTCACTTCAATTTAAGAATAAGAAGTAAACAATTAATTAATTATTCTATCATTATTCATGACCTTATTATTAACTTTAAAGTAAAAGTTTTTAAACCCACAATTTTTCATGCGAAATCAAAACATATTATTGAGCAATGATTTGAAGTATGAATGTAAAACCCGGATAATTTGAAATTAGAATAATTGTGTAAGCGGGGTCTTTCCTAATTAAGTTATCGATAAGAGAAGGGCCGATGTTCCTTGGATAATTAGAAGGAGTCTGTAATGGGGAAACATTAGGTTTAGTGGAGTCGGAGCGAAAGGTTTCTTCCTAATTTATGTTCGACCTCCTGGACCGCCGCTCTCGTCCGAACAAATCTTATTTTATGACTTTCGTCTTGTATAAGACTTAAATACTCCACGTCTCTTTGTACATTATACCTGGCCTAATAACTAGGATGACTCGTATATAATGAACCATGGTTACAATGAACTATCTTGTCTTTTCATCGCTCTAAAGCATTTATATGAGAAAACACAAGAAGCCTTTAAAGATCCAATTCCTCTGGTGACATTTATTCGAGATTTTGAGAAAGAGGAAAATCATGTCAGAATCATTCAAACACACACAAAACCAAAACTCTTTTTCTATTCAATGTCAGGAGTTGTTAAATGTCCCAAAAGCACCCAAAAATACTGAAAAAGCCTTCGAAGAATTGAAAGAGCCATAGGAAGAACCATAGGATGGAGAATTTAAGAAAACGATCCGAATCTCGTCTTTTTCCTCAATTTCCTTCCATTCTCACAACAATCAATCATTGGTTTTCCTTTCACATTCCACCGACTCATTAACGGATTAGAAGCATTTAATACAATTCCAGCCGCATCCTTTCCTCGTACTTCAATATGTTATCCCTTAACCACCATTAGAACCACCTTAAGAACTATTAGAAATGACCTTCCTTTCTTTAATACATTTCTCTTGTACATTTCTCTTGTATAGCTTAAATACAACCTATACTTTTGACTAAACTTTTCTTGTGTTTACCGAGAATCCACACGAGCCAAAACTGACCTTAGCAAAATATAGCTGAATATATAGCCTATAGCTGCAGAATTTACAAACATGTTGAGTATTTAGTAACATTGTTAAATATACCGAGTCTTGTTAAAACTTATTTTCCTATTCTAGCATATGATAGTTGAAAGTCAAGTATAAATGTTATGTATATTCTAGCAATAAGCTTTTTCATGTAAAGAGAACATAGGAATATTTCTATGTATTATATACATATATTGTAGTACATCTCTGTATATCTTGAGTACTTTTTGAAAAGTAAGGTGTATGAGTAATTGTCAATTACTCATAAGATGGTTAGCCGAGGGAGTGCCGAGAAGTCCGAACCCACCTGCAATGGAGATTCTCCCTCTGCGCACCCTTTCAAACTCATTTATTTCTCTTCGGCTCGCGTGGCTTAATAACTTTGCCCAAATTCCATCAAAGACTCACTTTACTAATCACCGCTGCTCAGATGTACAACTACGAACTTAACCGTTTTCAAACTCCCACTTAGCCCCGCCTTATTTCTCAAATCCTCAAATCTCCGTTTGAAAATTAAATCCAATTTAATCCTAATTGAACAAAGTCCATTACACCTTATATACTACCTTTTAATTTAACTATACTAAATATATTTTGTATTACATTGTAGCTTATATAAGAACCATCATCTTAATCTTAAGTCTATAATCGCGTTAAGATTAAAAAATCCAAAGATTTTTAAGAAGATTCCTAATAATAGGATACTTTTTTCTGCTTATGATAATTTGATGAATTATTGAAGTAGGTAGTGATTTGAATATCTAACTGGATTTGTTGGAGGGCCAAACCATAATCGTACTAATAAGGCGAAGGAGTGAAGGGCCCAAACACAAAAAGTGTTAAGGGCTATAAGGGCTGTTCCAAATGAGCTCGGAGCTTCTCATTTAGGAAATTATTTATGCAGGTCATAATGAACCTCAATTTGGATTTACAATGTTTCCTTTCGTATGGAAATCATATCACAAAAGGAAACTTACAACTAAAGGGAAATTGTAGAGACAATTTTTGATAGATTGCTTTTGGTCAAAAAAGTCAAAGATAAGGCAAAGTTTTAAGGTTATCATATCATGAACCTGTAAATAACTTACTAAAAAATTTTCACTTCTGTATGAGACCTATACATGATATGCAATTAGAATAAATAATAAATGTATCATATCGATATTACTCTATACTAATACTGCTATATAATCTAATATACTAGGCTATCACTATTATTATACTGTTATACAAGAAATGTATTAGATATATTAATGTATTGGGAGTCTGCATAGGAATGTATGAGTAATGGGTGTAGTAATATTGGATAATGATGTTACGGAGTGTTTTTGTGGATTATCAAAAGGCTGGTGGTGGAAGTGACGCCAGCGATCCAGTTTTCCTCTCAAGTAAAAATATCCTTTTTCCCCAGGTGTGTTCAAATTGATGACAAGGAGCCGGTGGTAATAAGAAAAGATAAATAGGTCAACATCCCTCTATGAATTTAAATCACTCAAACTCTTTTTATTGACCAGACTTTGACCTACAAGACGCCGCTCATCAACCATAACTCGGAATATAATTTTTTTGTCATTTTACTCTTTTATAGCATTGGGGTATAAAATAACTGTAAAATGAACCACATCAGGATATGATTAAACCTAATTCAAAAATCAATAAATATTTTTTTATTCAAATATAATTTTTATAATTATTCGACTTAAAATTAAATCATATATTTTTGGTTTATATTAGCAGAAGAAATTTTTGCGGCAAACTTACAAAACTGCCTAGTTAAAAGTTCTTAATTTTTAATAATTATTTGAATTTTTGAATTTTTCCTTTTTTAAAAAAAATATCGATCTTTACAAATATACCTTGCATTTCTTTTTGGGTTTCTGAGTTAAATTTCAGTTTCGGTTCTTTTGCCATCATGGAGTTCCAAGTTGTCGGAGTTGATGATCTGAAAGGGGTGAATTAGACGGAGTGAAAGGCACTTTTCAATTCTTATCTTCTTCTTCCTTTAGCTTACTTAAACCAAAAGTCAAAACCTGCGTCGGTCCATTTGACTCTTCATTGTGTATCTCGGGAGGAAATCTCTTTTACAACTTTCCTTCCTTTACTCCTCCTTTACTTTATCCATCTTCGAAGTTTTTTATATTCACCTACACCTTATCTTTTCCCTCTAATAATACTCAACCAATATGATCTGTCTCGTGTATATAACTTAATATATATAATGTACAGATATCTATATATTCATTACTTTACAGATATTATAAGAAAAAACACTTACTTACTTGTACTCTAGTCGTACAGAAGATATATATACACTGTCTGTATATATACACACACATTTTTGGACTAAAGTATATATGGATGATGTTGAGAGTGTGTCTGGTAAGTATGAGATAACAAAGATGATTTGGGTATTAAAATGCGTATGGTACATTAGGGAGAGGAGAAAAGGAAAATGAAAAATACGAGTAGATTGGGAAGAATTGAGAAGATGCTCGGGAGATTGAAGGTGTATGGATGTAATGGTGGATAGTTAAAGGTGTAATTATCCTTGCTGTGTCTTCTCTCCAGTGTTTCAACCAGGGAGGAGAATTTACATAATCTTGAACGCGATTGTGATCTGAAAGGAAAAAGTTGCTCCTTCAACTCCCATCAGCTCCCTAATACCTTAATCCGCTTAACTATCACAAGACCTTTAATTGATACTCCAAATCACCCCAAGAGATACTCACAGAAGCCTACAAACATTGGAGAGTTCAAGAGTCTTACGGGGATACGCTCTGAATATACAAATTTATACCAATATAAATACCTTATATTATACCAAACTGAATATTTTATACTGCCAATATGAATATTTCATATTTCCAATATAGTTAATATGAAATATTTATTACAAAAATATTTAACCAAGCAGTTTCATCTAAACGTTCAATTAAACAGCATTTTATATCATATCTTAAAGGCATTTTAATATTATTACCTGCATGCATATAATGGAGTTTGAGTGAGAGAAATGTATTGAATTATTCAAATAGCGCATAAATATGCAATTTGTATGTCTTTGCTCGCATTCTTCGCATTTTTCATTATACATTTCTTAAATGTTTCAAATATCTGGTTTAATTCATTCGCATGATTCTCTTTTATCCTTGCTATTCGTCAAGGATTCAATGTAAATTCGAGTCAGTGAATTTGGAACTTATAAGATATTGTTTCTTGTTTTATTCTTCAATGCTTCTTAAATGCTTAAAATCCCTGGAATAATTTAAGAACATTAAGAGAAGTTTTTGAGTTAGAGAAGATTACAAAGTAGATGAGGATTGATCATTCATTTTGCTACATTGTACTTGGGATTATGAAGAATTAAAGGATTAGAAGGAATAAAAGAATAATCTGAACATGATCAAATGATTTATATAAAAAGTGATTTTCATACATCAACTAATTGAAATATTGCAATGATCATGAATTTCATGAAAGTTGTAACTTGAAGATTATAATTTGTATACAAATTGTATAATACAATGCAATTTGTTCACCTACAATAAATTGGTACTACAGCATTTAAAGTAATAATATTATTACTTTTATACAAAGTTTAATTGGCAAATTGCAAGATTGGATTTTCAGGGTTTTTCTCCTTTGACCCTGCAGGTTGTCGTCTCATCCAACTCTCAAGAATTTGAAAATGAAAAAACTGAATTTACGAGAGCCAAACTCCCTTTTGTACTCTTTTATGTCCTTCCAGTGTGGTTGCAATGAATTTTATAGATTGGACTTCCACATGCTCTCATTTTCATTTGCTCTTAAATTGTTCCTGACGTGCATAATTGTTTAATTGTTATATCATCGTAAATCTCTCGCTTTTATCTATTTCAACTTCCACATACACATTCTTCACAATACTATCAGTACTTAATAAATATACAATATATACAATGCTTTACATATTACTACACAGTACTACAAACACACACACTACTACAGAAGAAGTACACACAGGAGATACGCGTATACTATACAGTAAGTATCTTTACAAATGAGTTTTTTCACAGATATATCTGGATATCTGGATATCTAAGATTTTTGACTTAATAGTCTCCAAACGAGGAGATGAGAAGAGATGAGATGCGAAGAGATGGGAAGGAGATGAGGAGATGCTGGGAGATAAATACATGGGGTAAGATAGGGAAATGTTAATAAGGCAGATTGTAGTTGTCCTGAGGAGGAGAAATAAAAAGCTAAGCAGGTTCATGAGCGGGATAATTGTAATTTGATGCGAAAGGATGCTAATTATTATTGGTGAAATAATTGGGACGGGGCAGCGGAGTTATTTAAGATCCTCGGCGGCGCCGTGCGCCCCAGTCAAACTCACCACCATCAATCCCTCCAGTCCATTTTACACAGAGCAGAACAACCAGCTTCCTCGTAAAGATTTCTCGAAGATAAAAAGCCCAAGTTTAAGGGCCTACACTTGAGAGGCAAATCAGTCAAAGAAACTTCTACGATCCAAACTACGCTAGCTCTTCATGTACAAACTGATGTGTTTTTGAATGTCGTTAATTACATTTCAATGTCCACTTCTCAAATTTACTCAAATCTTCCATTTTAATGATTGAATTGCAGTTCATCCACAACTTGTATCTATATATCTTTGTATGTATGAATATGAATATCTACTACTTATTTATTTAATAATGAATAATATTATTTATGCTATATGATGAGGTAATATGATTAATTATGTATTCAACCTAGTAGTTTCATCTAAATTGGTGTATAGTAGATTTTGGTTAACAATTATTAGTTTTTAAGTTTTAAAATCTCAAGTTTATAAATTAATTGTTAGTAGTTTACTGAGATTTTTGTAGGTTTACAGTTATTGAGCTTTTCGTTTTTACCGTTTTCCCCGTTTTCTCCCGTTTTGTGCAATATTCAGTAAGGAAAATTGTTTTTTGAGATTCGGCGAGTCATGTTAGGTCGTGGAGTTATTTGCCGTCTGTCGTCTCGTTGTTTCTTTCCTTGAGCCCACCTGCCTTCGCCGCACCCGCGCCGCACCCCACTTGTCTCCTTCGCCTCCTTCACGTGGGGCGGAAGTCGGAGGAGAAAAGGGATAATCCTTTAACTCGCTCCAAGGGAGCAACGGCCCTTAAAACCTCCGCATATGAAAACTCCACAATTCTCTCACCATCATACTCTCATGTAGAAATTCATAATATATTTACGTACAATATATCTTTTACAAGAACAGTACAATCTTATGTTTCATGTATCTAACTTATTAATCTATCTGTTTAATGTAATGGTAATGGATATCGGGCCTTAAGAGGTAAGAAGAGAAGGAATGAGTTGAAAGAACGAGAGGAGTAATTGCGGGAGCCCTTGAAGAACTTATAGAAGACACGGAGGTTCTCGCCAAGTTTACTGTTAACATTGACGGATTTTTCATCCTTCACGGCTCATCTCCTCCGCTTCCCTCTCCATTCCTTCCGATTCATTGGGAAACCGGGGAAAGAGATAGGAAAGGCCCAAAACACCGCTTTGACCACCAACGAACACAATGAGAATCCTTTAATCCTAATACTTTAATCCCTAATAAGATAAACTACTTAATAATGGTATATATGTATTTATATAAGAATAATTTACAGATTATTCTATTTGATTAGAGTAATTTTCTCATGCAGCAGAAAATATTAAAATTAGGTTCTTAAAATTCTGGTCTAATTTACTGAAGCCTAATCTGAAATTTGGTATATTTTCATTACATTTACTGTATTTGTGCATTTGCTTAATATTTTTATTCTCTATTATCTAATCCCAATTGAATTTTAATTTCTCAATAATAAACTTGTAGTAAAATAATTTGAGCGGTTTTAAAATTATTGAATATTTTCCTCGTTCCTTGATGTTAATTTAGTGGACGTTGAAAGGAATTGATCTTAAATAAAAGAAAGATGAGAGATTGAGAATCCCTTAAGATTCTTCACCATGATAAAAGTGGTAATGAGTTCCTTTTGAGACTCCTAAACCCACGATTGTATATTCTTCAAGACTTTCTCAACTTATGAATTACAATATATTACAGATATATTACAATATATTACTGTAGTTCTATAGGAGCTCGTTGTTCTGGATGTAAAGCTATAGATGTGTTTCTATGCATGGAGTTTTACTATATAAGTTATATGATCTTTTTGATCTTATGATCCTTTGGTTCAATTATTTTGAAAATCCCATGTAATTCACATTTCTATAAAAAGAACAAGGGCGCGAGATCATTACAACCCTGAGAAATGTACAAGGGAGATTATGCCTAAAACGCCGAAGAGTACAAAACTCAAAAATGTTTTTATTCCTTCCGTCCTTATTCTCCTTATATGCATTGTAAATCATCCTTATATCCAGCCTTATATCCATCCTTAAATCCAACATCATTGTTATAAATGTTATTGATGAGCAGGAACGCACCAATTGACTGTAACTCTCTTGGACAGAGTCTATAGTAAATAGATGGAATATATAAAAGTATTTAAAAGTGAGAAATGTATGAAAAGTATATGAATGTTTGTGAGTTGAAGGCGCGAAGGGCCTCCACCTAATAAATTCGAATAAAAAAGAGGTAAAATGAAGGGTAATGAGGCTTCGTATTTATTCTCCCTTGGGTCGAAGAGATCAAATCGTTTACTCCCTTCAATTCTACTAACCAAAAATCTAAATTGATTTCCTCTACTTAAATATTTATACATTCGAACCCACACGAACCAAAACCGTTAAAGAGTCCAGTCTCATTAAACTTATTATTCAAGACTCTTCTTAAGTCTTCTTATAACACATGCACATAAATTAATACCAAAGATTCTCATCCTTTCATATATTCAGTAGATTCTCATATATTTTATAGATTCTCATAAGTATTCTCAAACACATATGGATAGCTAAAAATGTATGGTTATACTTATTTATATACTACACTCATACTTTTTGAACCTTTTACATTTCATATTACAGAGATTCATAATACTTGTGTTTTATACAGCAGTTACTGCACCTTATATATTCGTATATATTTGTACTATATAAATTATATACCCTATATAAATATTTATATTCATGTATTTGTATTTTACTTGAAGTATATAAAAGTGATTGCTACAGGTGGGTAATTGAAATTTTGAATAATAGACGTCTTACGATGAAAGCGAACTCCTCCACTCACTCACATTCAGTTTTTTGTTCTGTCTGTATTTAATAATTGAAAGGATTTGACCCAATTCCAATTCAAATGAGCTTCTTAATGAGACTCCTTTCGGCTTCTTCTTCCAACAAGTCCTGGAATATTGTAAAGAGCATTCAAGAACTATTTTCTTACATATTACTCTTACAGGCTCTGACGTTCGTTCGAATATTTAGCGTTTAGAGTTTCCGACGGTGTTTGGCTGCTGTTGGTTGTATGCGTTGGCTCATTCATCTTATTTCCTCCCTTCAAGTGAGATTTAGTGAAAGAGTCTTTAAGCCTTTGAGAGGAACTTCAAATTTGAGCTTATTGATGACTCAGGGGGGGTCGAGGGGTCAACGCACGTTCCACAACCGCTATAATCATACGGAGGGGCCAGAGATCAAATTAATAAAAACGGGATGTGTGAAGGAGCGATTCATCTTTTAATACTCTCATACTTACACAACATGTAATCTATACTCAATACAGGTGTAAAATTGAAAATTAGAAAAGCAATATGTTTTTTGTATTCTTAATGAGAAGAGAAAGTAGACAGTAGTTGTCAATAGATTTATTAATTTTCTTATAGAATTTTAGATACACTGTTATAAAAAATTCAGACTTACAATCCACTACTTAATAAATATTCTAATCAATACATTATTATTAGAAGATTAAAACCAAATATTGACGAAAATACAGTGTTTAATTGATTGTTCAAAATAATGATTCTCTTGTCTTAGTTAAAAGTTAAAACCAAGAATTTATACTTCTATTTCATTTATGGAAAGCGAAGCTGTAAGAAATTTCTTAAAAAATGCAATCTAAATAGAATTAATAGATTTTTAATTTAATGACTATTTTAAATTTTTTCCTTAGGCTTTATTCTCGTTTTCTTATTGATTTTAAATCCAATGTCATTTATGGATTAAAACTCGAAGCCCCGTATGGTGCCAAGGATCAATTTACAGAAAATCTGGACATGTTTGGAATTGAGCAAGAAGCCAATTTCTTCTATTCTCTCGTTTTCGTCTCTCGTCCATTCATTTTATATTTAAATTATTATAATATTCATTTAATTCAATCAAGTCTTAAAAGTTAAGCTTTACCTTCCATTTTTGCAATTTAATCAATATTATTAAAAATCATCATCATTTATAATTATATTTAACAGCATTATTAATTAAGAGAATGGCATTACTCTCATCTCCTTTCTTCAATAAATATCCATTCCTTTATTATTATACCATATATACTAATGCCCAGAAATTCCACAACTATTATTACTTAATTTCATGTATTAATTAAATTTTATTTATTTATTTTCAGTGGTGCTTTCTTTTTCATTAAATTCTTGACAAATGACTGAAACAACGAGTATGGAAGATCCGGAAGACCCTTTGAATTGTAAAAAAGTAATGAAGGAGTAACGAAATACTTAATTTGATGTAGGGATATTTTTGATCTGATATTTTTCAAATAAATATTTCAGTTTCTTTCATCTATCTTCGTATTTTTGTCCAAATTCTCTTGTATTTAGAGTGACTGACTAATTGTGAATGTAAGAGATATACGTTTGATATATCTGTTGGTTGGGTAATTGGGTTGTAGATTTCCGAAGGTCTTTGTATGAAGGGCACGGGTTGTTGTTTGTTGGTTGCCGAATGTTTGACGCCCGTGGTTTTTGGTCTTGGAAAGTCGGCGTGAAATGGCGGCGTCTCCTGCTGGGCCCAACAACTCCCCAGCACCCTCCCCGTAATGACCAACCTCCGCCCTCTCAACACACCCCAATGACAAAATACCCGCTGATCAACTAGAAATCTCACACAACTGCTCTCTTTATTACAATGGAACTCACTAGATCAGTAGAGTAACGAGAAGAGTAACAAGGCCCAAATATATCACTTGCCTTTACAATTACCCACAGTATATTTAATACACTTCAAATACGATACATTACAAATACTTTACAATAGAGTATATTATATACAAATAGGAAATGAAGGATAAATAGGAAATATACAAGTCAACTTATTTACTACCTTTTCTCCTCCCTTCAACTTCCCCAATATCCCAATCATCACCCATTGTGTTCCTTTTGTTGGAATTGAGGTAAACCTCTCATTACAATCTTTCTCTCGTTAGTGTCCTGAGGAGGAGAACCCTTTGGGTTCGGATGTTGGGAAATGAGCAGAATCCTTAAATCATAATTAGACAAATTACAAGCTACGTCCCATTTGCTCACCACTCATTATAAATACATCCGCATTACCAGCCATTTACAAAAATCCATACAATTATCATTATATAAATGATATATGTTTTTTACATGTTTTTTAAATTACACTCTATATTTTGATTTTCGTAATTTATTTTAGATTTTTCTATTTTGTCTTTTGCAATTTTTTAACTTTTAATTATTTTCTGTTGTCTTTGCAATAATTGTGTATTTTTGATTATAGTGTTTATTTTATTTAGTTGAGCAATTGAGGGTTTAATTCGATGTGAAAGAGGTCAAGTAAAGGAAACGTGAAAAAAGTTTGGCTACTGCGAAATTAATTATTTGAGCAATTCTTCTCTTACTTGCCATCTGTCTTCCATTTAAGTTCTTGGAAATATTTATCTATTTGTGATCAAGGTTCATTTCATTTCGGGCGCATTTTCCCATTACGAATGCTATTTTGCTATAGGTACTGTTCTTTTTCTTTATATATGAATATAGCAGAAAATACATGTATGGTACAAAAAGGATTGCAGAATAGGTACACAGTATGGTATATAGTCATATTTAACAGAATATTATTATGTACAAAATATAAAAACATTGTAATTTTACACAGAAAGTTGGTCGGGATTGTTGAACTTTGAAGTCTTGTGACTTCCCATTGTTTCACCGGATCGAGCAAAAGGGGTTTTGGTCTTTTGGTATAAAGGAAAAGAAAAAGGAGCGCAAGGTCGGAGGAAGTCGAGGAGAGCAAAACTCCCAAATTGACGTCCAACTTCCTCCGCCCACCTTTTCCCTCCAAAACTCCTCGCCTTTAAAACCCGAAGCGGAAATTGAAGAAAAAATTGACCAAAAGTTCATGACAAAAACAAACTCCTTCCTTCAACCGCACAAAACGTCAACAAGGACAAAAAAAGATCATTAAATTATCAAATTATGACTTTTTTAAATTCACCAAACACGCAATGGGAAATTCATTTTACAAGAATTATAAACCCAACAATTTTCTAACAATAAATCTAACAATTCATAAATCGTCAAAAATTCTCAACATCAATTTACTTCAATTTAACTCCAATTTAACTCCAATTTAACATTATAAATTTAAGGTACAATCACGAATTTATTAAACTAATACAAATTGTTGGTTTATTAATTTAAATGTCTAGGTAATCAGATTTAACTATTGTGCCCACCTGGTTCAACCCATAATTCACATGATTGTCGATTTCATTATTGTTAACTTTTTCATTGTTGGTTCCTTTCGAGTTTTGGACTTGAATGGTTTTAATTGTTTAATAAGAACTTATGATTGAATGAAAACGACTTTTGTAATGTAATAAAAGTAATAATGTAAAATGTATGAGATTCGAAATGTATGAAGTTGGTAAGTCGGAGGAGTGCGAGCAGACAAAAACTCCATTTCCATTCATGAAGTCAAGACAAAGGTGAAGAGGAGTTGTAAAGCGGAAGGAGTTATGAAAAGTCTTCCAAGGGTCTTCTTTCTTTTTTACTCACCTTGTTCCTATCATTAAGATCCTTTGCGCCTTTTCCCACCACTCCTACAATGAAGACAACCGGATATCGGATGTGACGTCATCTGGGAATCACCACGACGAGCCTATACCACCAATATATATCATACAGGTACTTCGTATAAATACAGGTACTTTTGTATGAAATGCAGGTACTTCGAATGAAATACTTACAAGTATTTCGTGTTAAAATACAAGTAGTTTATAATTGTATAATATTCAGGTACTCCTTGTACAATAAATATATTGTTCAATACTAAATGCTTACATACAGCATCATATCATATACGAGTATCATTCTAGAGTAAGTACAGTAAATATAGTATAAATAAATACATACTTTTTGTATCATTTATATATCTCGATCCTGAATCACTGGCAGTGATTATATGAGTTACACACGTTTGTATGAGTCATATAAGATAAACTGTATTGTATTGATAGTGCAATGCTGTAATTAATATATAGAAAAATGTATCGTATCAAAATGTATGATACTCTTATACAGAAATTGTATGTAATGTACTGATAATGTCTCCCAAGTACACCTGTGTGAGTATGAATGGTCGCCTTTGGTTGTAGTGAAGAAGAAGAACAAGAATTTGGGAAAAGACTCGCGTGTCCAACTTGCGTTCTTCCCATTCGTCCCATCCTCATTGCCATTTCTCGGAACTCCCACTCACTCTCACCAGACTCACCACACATAAACACACGAGGGAATACGAGTTTCTCACAGCTCCAAACCAAATTGATGGACTTGCAAGGAAACTTGGAGACTTTAATGCTCACATCTGGATTTTCCATACATTTTTCATTCTCAACCTGCTTATTAACAAAAACTCACAAAGAACCACACAGACGGAAACAAAGACAAACACAAAGAAAGACACAAAGAGATACCTACTATTTACAAATAGAAATCTTCCATAACTATAACTGTAAACATTCGTCTTCTCCTCTTAAATATCATTTTGGTCATTGCAATTGGCCCTTTTTTCTTACATTAAACTTAAAACAACTAAACATTGAACTAAAACTAATTAAACATTGAACTAAAACTAACTAAACATTAAATTAAGCTAAATAACATTATAGTTTTGAATAAAGTTTGTACACGAGTGGTTTAACATTTTTAAAACATTATTAAACTTAAAAAACAGCATTTTATGCATGTATAACCGAGTAGTTTTTTCTAGAGTTTCTTGAGTTTCATCTTGAACTACCTCTTGAGTTTTAGAGGTAAAATGTTCAATTAGAAAAGTCGGAATTGGGCTGTACAGGTGATTTTGGGTGTAAAAGCGAGGTCGGGAGTAAATTTCCTTTAAAGTATCTTGATTATTGAATTAGTGGAGAATAAAGGGCACCGGGACCTTTGAGCGAATGGAGAGAAAAGAGAAGTTATTAGTGGAGTCAATTCAGCCCAATTGTTGTTGTGAACTCGAGGAGGGCGGCGGCTCAAATCCATTCTTCTTTTCACTCAAAACTTTCAACTCAAAAACCCCCATGGAACTCATTTGAACTCAAGTATAAAAATAAGTTTAAATCTTCAAAATAACTAATAAGAATCCTTATAAGGATTCCATCCACTATGCCAAACCATCTCGACCGAAACCTCACCTGGAACATTAGTCAATGCCAAAAAATCTCACACCTTCCCTTTGAACTCAACAATTCAACAATTTATTATTAAATTTTCAAAGTGCCCCCAAAAAATCTTCTTGAAGATCATAAAAATCTTATTCATAATTCATAAAATCTTCTTGTGATTAAAAAACTTCCTTTAATCGAAAAAATCTTAAAAGATCATCTTTTAGCTTTTTTTACAGCTTTAAGAAGGGGTTGACAGTTTTTTGTACGAACTTGATGTTTTAGCATTATTAGAGAAGTTTATCAGACGAGGTTTTTTTAATGAATTATTGGGAAAGGTGTTTTTGGTTAATCTCTCGGGCCGCGTGTGGTGTGTGATTAGAGAAATTACCAACTCGTCTGTTGGTTTTGCCTTCACTCCTTCGGTGGAGAGATAAAAAGGGCTTGTTGGGTGTAATGAGGGAAATTTCTGGGTAAAAAGGAAGACCCAAACCCGACATTCCCAATTACAGAGATATCAAACCCAAAGATCCTACCTTTCCCTTTCATCTCTTATCACACACACAAATTCAACTAATTCCCACTTTTTAATACACTAGAGAACTAAAAGCCAGAAGCTATGTAGGAAATACACGAGGAGCTAACTATATTATAAAAGCATAAAAAAGCTAGAAGCTATGCAGTAAATGATTCATTTATAGTGAATTTAAAATAGTAAAAAGTAAGCTATAAGCTAAAAGATTATGCTTACAAATATACAGTAAAATTCATACTATTGTATTTGTAATTTGCAAGCAATTAGCTTGTTTATAGTCAAAATTTGGGAAATTTCGGAGAAAGTTATGATTTTCTTCATCAATCAATATATTTTATTCATCATAATTTTGTTTGGTAAGATGTTGAAAATGTTCAACTTAAAGTAGGAAAAAGTATTTATTTTAATTAACATTTTTCTTAATTTTTCAAAAGTCCAAAAATCGAGTAATTTTAATAGAATCTTAACTTTGAATTTAAATCAAGGGTTTTTAGCAGAAAATTTAAATTGACCATATAAAACCGAAAATTTTAACCAAGAATTTCAACCGAGAATTTAACTCGAGTTAGAGATTGTGAATTCATTGAATGGGACTTTATTTTTTTGGGGTTCGTGTGGAAGTTGTAATTGGGTCTTAGGAGACTTGGACATTAAAAAGGCAGAGGAGCGGACGGAAGGTTGCCGCGCCTGGAGGGAAAATCCCTTTTCTTCCCTCTGCGTCTCCAACACGTGAACTTACCTTTTGGCTCTATAGCTCTCATTATACCTAAGTGTTCTGGACTTCTCCCGCGCCGTCATAAACCATTGTAACAACCCCTTGAACATTATACCCAGAACCAACTTGGCTCAACCAGGTAGCCAAGTAAGAAAGGAGTTAAGGCAGCAGAAGCAGGTACTTGAACAGGAGTTCGTCTTCAGAGCCTTTCAGTTCCTCGAGCGAGTTGCAAGGATGGGGACGTTGATTTTGCCCTCTGCGCTCCTTCCCCACATCAAGACGGAATGGGAAGTTTGGGAAGACAAGGCTTTTCCGCGCTTCGACCGCTTCGACCTCGACTCCTCCTCCTTCACGTCCTCGTCCCCGTCCCATGCGGAGACGTTGATCGGCGAGTCGCCGCCGCCGTCCGAGAGACTCGCGGCTTCCGAGGAGGACGAAAGTCCGACGCATTTCGCCCCAGAGATCAAGAAAGGGAGGAAGAGAAAGACGCCGGGAGTTAAAGGAGAAAAGAGAAATTCAAAACAGGTGAAAAACATTACTTTTCATCATCACTGTAGCTTAGACGAAGTATATGAAGACAACTATTATTCATTCTCATTTATTTATTTTTTATTTTAACAACTTTTTAATCAAAATTGAAACTTTTTACTTTTTTACTTCATCTTTTAATATTTTACTTGTGTAAAGACTTGCTTTTTAGTTTTCAGTTTTCAGATTTCAGAGTAAATGAAGTTTTTTGTAAAAATCAAATAGATTGCTTTTGTGGGAAACTTGAGACTAAAAAGTTAAACTTAAAGTTAAGCTTAAAATTAAAAGTTAAACTTTAAAATTATCCTTCCTTGTGTTTCAGAATCCTCCAGGTGTAATGAAGAAGCGTCGACTTGCCGCGAATGCTCGTGAACGTCGTCGAATGCAGAATTTGAACACGGCCTTTGATCGTCTGAGGTCCGTTTTGCCTTCGATTGGTAAAGACCAACAGCTTTCTAAGTACGAGACGCTCCAAATGGCCCAGTCATACATCAATGCTCTCTACGACATTCTCATTTGAATCTTCTCCGTTTCCAAATACACAAATGGGGGTCAATTCTGAGTCAAAAAGTTCTTCCGTAGTTCAAATGTTCTCAAACGCTTTTCAACCTTCAGCTCAGCTCAAAACTTCACAGTGGTAAACACAAATGTTCAAACTTTCCCGTTCATTCAAAACACTCAATTACAACTAAGCATTAATTAAATTTCATATTTAAGTTAATTACATTTATTAAATTACAGTTAGCCAAGTTAGTTAGTTATACATATAAGTTAAACCAACTTAAAACAAAAATGCTCAACAACCTCTCAAACACACGAATTACACGAATTACACGAAATACAAACTATTACAAAAGTTCAATTTATACTTGATAACTTGATGATATTATTAAAAACGTTCATTTATTATCTAATATTAAGCCCAACAATGTTGTTCCATGTATAAAATGCTCAAAATGCTCATCATTAAATGTAGTTTAACTTTAATTCCATAGTTCAATCCAATTGTTGTTCAATTTTTCAATAATAGAAAATGCTAGTTTTTCTCACTTCAGTTCATTTTACTGCATTTCAGTTCTTAACTAATACAAAAGTAAAATATATTTAGTTCAGATTCAGTTCATAATTTAAAAAACAGTGTCAGTAACAGAAAACAAAACGCTTGAACAGAAAACAATGTTTTTATTTACTGTTTTACTTCATTTTTATAGATTTAGTTTCAGAATTTTACTTGTTTTTAGTTGTTAATCTTAAGAATTATTCCAGCAGTTTTGCATTTAATAATTTTAGTAATTTTTTTTACTATATTGTATTTTAAGTAAGAGTAGTTAAAGTTTGTAAAGTTAAAGGTTTTTAAAGATTGTTAAAGTTAAGAGTAATTAAGCTTATTGTTAGTTAATCTATTTAACAGTAGGAAATATCAATAGAATTTGTTATTGAATATTTTGTTATTGACAAAGGAAAGAAATTACGCTTAATGGCTCAAATGAATTCCCGAACGAACGCGTTGATTGTGTCTTCCCATTTTACTACTTAAATAAACTAACATTAAAACTAAATAAGCACTTTTGCACTCAAAAGGTGTCAAAGAGAAAAGAGAAATTGAATACCTGAGACGAGACGAGAGTTTTATTCCATTTTATATTATGATATTTAATAGAATTTAATAAGTGCAGATGTACATGAACTTCATTTTACTTGTAGGATTCCTAATCATACCTTTTTAAAAATACTTACGTTGATAAGTGTGCGATCTCTTGTGATTATAATTTACCTTAATTCTAAAACTTTTAATTGTTAGTTAGACATAAATAATGAATGATGATAGAGATAAACATAGATGTTATAACAATTCCTAAACTTTTCAAAATCATCCATGTTATTTTATAGTAGATAATATCAAATTCGAAACATAATCATTAACAATTAACTTAAACAGTTAAGCCAATTCAACTTGCTCATACTTTACTAATATTATACAATTAACAAACTTGAAAAAGTTATAATTATGTATTCAAATAAGAATCCATTTCCTATTGAATCCTATTAGATTAACATAAAGAAATGATAATGTTAAGAAACTAAAAAGTCCTATGAGAAATTGTAGCATTTAGCTTACGATATAAGATTATAAGAATAAATTTATTATAGGAAAAGTTTATAAATTGTAGCCATTATAGAATATTGTAAGACTATAAGATTTATTGCTCTTCGATTCCAGTTTTTTGTATTTGAATAAAAAGAGCGTCTGGTTCCTTCTGGAATCTATGAGATGTGTAAACTTCGAGTGTGCCAATGAAATTCAACTCGAGTGGATATTATATGTAAATGCGACGACCTTATACCTAAAATATATTACATACTTACTAAATAAATGAAAATACAAGATATATTATACAGATACGAATATAATTATATATATTCACAATGTACAAGAAAATGAAGGTGAATAAAGAAATGACATAAATGAAAAGTGATTGATTTGGATGGAAGGATTTTTTCTCATTATCATTAGTACAAACTACAAATGCAAAGAAAATAACTTTTCATAAAATACATTATTACCATAATCAATGTTAGGAGTTTTTATATCATCTTATAGACATACTGATTAGTTCATACTCAGCCCATACACTATAACACAGGATGAGTTTATAAAATGTGAATTTCATAAGCGTTATAATCATAAGCGTGATTATAAGCGTTATTATATATATATATATATATATACATACATAATATAAGAATAAATATACATATGGAGTGCCTTTTGAGTGTATGGATGAGTGTATGGCACTGTATAGAGACTGGAACTGGAAATTATTTATGTGGAGTCTACGAGATTTTCTCTGCGTTTGCCTCGTGTGATGGACAAAGGATAATAATTTGCAAAAGGGAGGGCTTGGTTTCGGAGGGAGGAGGATTTTGGTGCCAGGTGTCTCCAGCCGCTCGCCAACTGTCTGGCACACCTGAGGTTCTTCCTCCGCCTTCCCTTCGGCACACGTCCAACACTCGCCAATCCAAAACCACGCGCCGAGTCTGCCTCAACAACAAAACACTACAAAAAACAGACACATTCAAAAACACGCCTTTACTTTCAACTCATATACTTTATACTTACGATTATAGACTTTCGGTTCTCGACAATCTGATTATACACTCTAGATGCAAAGATCAAGAGTACACGTTAATAATGAGAATGAGCAATTATGCTTAATGATAAAATTCTAACGAACTTCATTTCACTATTTTACATTATTGGCATTCATGAGATTTGTAACATCAGTAAGAGTTAATTTCACTTAGTTTCATGTAATAATTAATGATTGCTTTCACTTTTCTGCATCAAATAGATTTAATTTCATTTTTAATTTCATTTTTAATTAAAAGTAATTAGAATTTAATTAGTTTAAATAATTAAATTTTGACAATATTGTTTTAGATGAATTTCAATTGCTTCATTCCCAAATCTCGTTTTTTATTATTTTCATTCTTCTTTCATCCAGAATATTTCTTATTAACTTACCATGTTCCATACTCTTTTATCTAAATAATTTTGAGGTAGAAAATATGAGAATCTATAAACTTTCAAGGTTTCTAACTTCAGACATTTGATCTTTTGTAAACACGAGGCAAACAAGTCAAGAATATACTTATTTATTACTTAATGATAGATAAACTATTGAAGTCATGAAAATGAAAAGATAGAATTACTCGAGAATTTATCAAGGAGAACCTTATGTGTACATAGAATTAACATACACATTATAGAATAGGATGAAAAGTAAAAGTATTAATTGTGGTATTTGAGTTGAGTTTAAGGAGTGGAAAGCATTGGATCATTCGGCTATTGAATTACGCGTGTGTGGGGTGAAAAGAAGAGGAAAGTGTTTGTTTGGTCCTTCGTGGAGTCGTCGCGTGAGAAGGAGGAATTTCTCAAAATTGGATATCTCCGTCTTCATCGTCCTTCCCTTCACTTCTTCACAAACTCACAACTCTGAGAACTCCGAGTTCTCAAGAAGAGTTAAAAGAGTCTTAAGACTCGCGTTAATCCTAACATTTAAGGGCCAATATTTAAAGGCTGTAAGAGCCGACGAACGAGATGGAGAACTTAAGGAGTTGTAAGAAATAGTATAGTGAGAAAGGAGAACGAACAGTAGCGAAGAGATGAAAAGTTAAGGGGATTCATTCAGAGTTGAAAAAGTTCTTTGTCGGGACACCCCGAGTTTCCTTGAACGTGGAAAAGAGCTTAAGCTAATTAAAGATAATTGAATGCATTAAGCCGCTCCTTGTGTTCTTTCTCACCTTTTGATTCCGTCATTCCGTGTCCAATTAAACGACTCTTTAACTTTCTCACGAGATCAACCAATTACAAAAATCCTTATTAATGAGTTTGAACTGGAAAATCTCTCTGGAAAGTCCTTATAATCTTACAAAACCAAACATTCAAACGATAATACATAAAGTAAAAAAAATTACAAAAGACTTACAAAGTAGTATATCAGCATTTTTCAGTTTTAATTTTGTAAGTGAAAAACACGAATTATTCAATTAATCAAAAATTCCTTTATTATTTTTATTCTCAAATAAATAAGAACCAGAAACATCTGGAGAAGTCAATGAGTACAAGAACATTTTAAAATTAATTACTCATTGAAAAAAGGAAAAAGTGTAACGTAATGCTAATGCGCGTCGGCTATAATGTATTTACAATTTGTTCAGTGTTCATGAATCTGCTTGCGCATCAAATTAATTTCAACTAATGACTATTAAGCACAAAGTAATTTGAGTATTTGAAAAAATTCTAACTGTAAACTTTTTTCTCAGCTAAGGCCAAGGATTATCCAAATAGGCATTTGGATATTCCCACGATAGGAATCAGTTTGATGATAAATAGGCATATAAGGAAAATACGTGAGGATGAACAGCGCGGTAAAAGTGATCAAGTGAATTAATAAAGGGCGCGTTGGGTAATTAACACCATTTTTATTGGATGTAAATGCGTTTGACGAAGGAGCCACCCACAGCGGGACATCTCTCATTTCCACCGGGACGAAAGGGGAGAAATCCGTGAATAATTCAAAAGACCTTCCTCAACGTTCATTCATTCAAATCCCTTCCGACCTTTTAGGCAATTTTTCCCTATTCAAGAGAACCCAACCCTTCCTCAACTTATTTTTATTTACTCTTCCTCTTTCCTTATCATTTTCTATTATTTTTTTTTATCAAACTGCTAGTATTTTATATATAGTGTTTCCTAATGAAGCTTCAAATGTTTGAAATACTGACATGTTGAAAATCTCAACGGATTTTACAAACACTACAAATCATTTAAAAACATTCATTTTGTTGATCCAAATCCAAATAGCTTTTATGTCTTTAAGAATTGACAATTTATCATTAATCAAATTGTTTCTCAATCTTGAAATAAATTTAAATATCAAAAAATATAATAAATTACAATATTGGGTCAAATTTTTTGATCCTTCTTGCTCAATCAAATCAAGTAATTGAAAGTAATTTTTTGTTCAAGTCTCCAATATATACTTATATGCAAGTGTATTGGAGTGGCATGTGCTTATTAAGCATTTATAATAGTGTGCATATTAAATTAGAATTTTTATATAAAAATCCAAGTTAACTCTTTAAATGAAATTAATGATCTTACAATTATTGTAAACATTTTTATAATCATGTATTAATTTATGCATTGCGCAATCCGTGGTAATAAATAGTATTGATTTGCTTTGCATACGTAATGATAAAATTTATTAACTAAATGCAAGCTTATTAGCTAGATGTACAGTTTATTAACAATGTCATTAGTTTCATTAGACGCATTTTAAAAGGAATATTTGATCATAATTAATCTCCTAACTATATCTGTAGTATATATATATATGTATAAAATGCCCAATATTTGTCAATCTCCTGAGTGGTGATTTATTGGTGCGATGGTTGAGAAACAAGTCAAATGGAGTTCAATGCAGATTCGCATAAAAGTGAGTAATAAAACCAAAGGAGTATATTGTTGTAAAAGTATTGTTGTAAAAGTATTGTTGTTGTAAAGTATTGTTGTATGTACCGCAGAGGACGAACTTGTTTAAAAAGGGAAAAATGAATTTCATCATCTTTTGGCATTAAATATAGTTCAAGAACATTAACTTTAATGAGGATTTCAATTTCTCAAGTAAATCTCTATGAACTCTCATCTTGAAATAGGAGAGATGAATGGGATGTTCTGGGGCGATCAAAACTCCAATTGGGTTGAACTCATTCATCTTCTTCAAAAACAATTCAAACTTGCATAAGTATCTTCATCTCCTCCATTTTCACGTTTTTCTCATTTTTATTTTTCCAAAACTCCTTTCATTTCCTCGACTTGAATATTAATTTAAACTTTTTCATCTACTGCCTATTTACTCCGTTTAATACAATTAAATTAAATCACATTAAATTAAATGGGAAAAATTAAGCAAATGGTAATAATGCTATGTAAGGTAGTTCATTAGAAAAAAATTAATAGAAAAATTAACAACTTACATTTATTAGAATTAAATGGCTATTCGTGTAGTTCGTCAAGTTGCTAGGAAACTTATTGTTGTTACCATAACGAATAGTTTGGTAATTTGGTAATCTATATAGGATACCTACATGCATTTAATGGATAAAAAGTATCCATATAGGAAGACACATTGATAAATATATTTTTCTTAAATAGTTAAAAAAAAGTAATTGAGATTAAGATTTATGATTGCATTTATCTCAAATGTACATGCAAGTGCTCATCAACAGGTATTTCTCTATACAGTAGAATGTCTTCAGTATTTGTATTTAGTCATAAAGGGTTTTTATACAAATGGATAATGAGAAAAGGTGAGCTCGTATTGTCTCATTTGGCAGTGGAAATGAGAAAAATTCAATTGAATTACGCTTGGAATTGAACAGGAGCCAGCCAGTAAACATTGGACCATTCGTTTGGGTCATTTAAGACATTTGTCTCGTCTTCACCACCATTGTAATTCATCCAAATTATGCAGAATGCAGTTCAGATCTCTTACATCATCAAAGTCACAAAATCAAATTACCTCATCACTTCACCACGTTCTGCTCATGCAAATCACAAAATTTTGTTTTACTTAATATAGTCACAATATATTTCACTGTCTGAGATACAAAAGAATATAGTATTTTGTCCCTATACTTTTATATTGTAAACTGTATATTTTACTTAGTCTATAGTATATTGAAGTCATTGTAAAGTTAATTGTATTTACTTAATAGCTTTAGCGTAATAACTCTTAATTTTATTTTTATAGAGTGGCTCTTATCGGCCCGTTTGCTATCAGCGGATCTATTTAATTACGTGATATTGTGGGATATATGGGGCCAATGCAGGGAGATTTTTATGATTAAATTGGCATCTCTAGGATATGCTTTTATATAATATACATTAAATATATTATATATTGAGAGCTCAGTCAAGGGGTTAAAATGGTGTGAGATGATGATCTTCGAGGAAACTGCAGATGATCACTTAGCTGCACAAATTACCATGGCATTAATTACGGCGAGTGTCGCAGGACACTTTGGCGTAAAAAGACTTAAACTTATGATGTGGATCTTTTTTGCACATTCTTTAAGCAAAACTGGTTCTTGACACACTCTCCTATTAATCCCATATCTTTTGTGTCTCTTCAGGAGGGGATTTGCTCACTCAATTGCATTGGTGGTGGTCATGAATATTCGAGAGATGCTCAATAGGTAGTTAAAGGTAGTAAAGAGTTTAAATGTGGATGAGATGCATTTTTTATTGGTCCAATATTGGATAACTTAAGTACCTACCTCGACCATACACAACTCCTTGACGACCATACATGCTCCTTGACAACCATATAAGTTGCTAAGCACGTTGTGGTAACTAGGGTTCCTAAGTATGGTATCCATGGGAGTTAAATGACAATTAAGATGAGTGCATTAGGAGTCTCATGGGGGGATGATGGGTTCGATGGGTATGATGAAAAAGGGACAATTAAAAAAAGTGTGAAAAAATCCCTGGGGTTGTCGCTCATTTGTTCTATCCCTCGCAGGGCAATTGATCAAATAATTGAATTGCACAGGGAGAAAGGTCAAATGAAGGAGCGGTGTGGGAGGTTCACGGTTCCTTTATAAGCAGAGCGGATTCTCTCAGCAAACCACAATCATCCATTGCCTCTTCAACAACAAGAACAAAGTGAGAAAAACACATAGCTCACTTACAAATCCAAAATTTTAATTGGATTACAAATTATTTCATTCTTCAATTCAATTTATAAACATTTCTATTCAATTTTCACTAGACATTTTAATTCACTATTAAATTATTAAACATTTTGATTCACTAAATTAAACTATTCATTTTCCATTCAATTTTTGATTTTGATTTTTTGACCTTATAGGGTTTGTCTCTTTGAAGTGCCGAAAACATGAAGCTTTTCATTGTTATCGCCTTGGTTGGACTCGTAGCAGCCGTAAGAGCCTAAATACTCAAATTGGAATTTGGAACGCGGGAAATTTGAGCAAATCGTAATGGTATGTTTGATTTGCAGTCTCCCTTGCCCGGAAATCTCGGAGGCGGAGATTCGGGATATGTGAGCGGCGGCGGCGACGGGGGATCCAGCGGGATCATCGTGACCAACTCGGCAAGTTCAGGATTCGGAGGTTCAGGAGGATACACCGGTGGCGTCGGAGTTGTAGGCGTCGCGTCCAGTAGCGCCGTCGTCAACCACGGCATCGTCCAATCCCACACCTCGGGGGCCGTGATCGAGTCCGCCCCTGAGATCATCGAGACTCACCAACACATCGTCAAGCACCACAACCACGACCAACACCAACAACAAATCATCGACCACAACCGTCAAGAACAACGAGTAAAAAACCAAACCAAATCTTGATCCAACAAAGCTAACTAAATATTCACCCAATAATTATTTAAAATAACCAATTATTTAGAAATTTTCCTAATATTCATTAGCTATAGATACTTAATAATTAGCTCTTTAATAATTAACAACTTAGCTTTTTAGGTATTTAATTACTCAACTGGGCGATTAGTCAACTAAATAAAGGAACCATTTAGCTAATTAGCCATTTAACTATTTAGCTCTATAAACATAACTAACAACTATTAGTCCCACTTCTAATTATGCATTTTCTTTGTTAAAGGTTCACGAGACTCACGAGCACAAAAAGGTGATTCTCCGTGATCATGTTCACAAGCACAACATCCACAACACGAACGTTCATCTCACCACCATCAACCGCCACAACGTTCACCAAAACGAGATCCAACGTCACAACGTGCACTTGACCAAGGTCCGCCAACAAGTGATCCACAACTACCACCAACAGCGACAGAACATCATCCCCAACCAACGCGAGGAAATCCGCATCGTCCCAGGCGGAGTCATCAAGGACGTGAAGTACCACGAAAGCCACCAGGCCACCGCCCCAGTCTTCTACGACCACGGATGGTCCAACGGAGGATCTTCAAGCGTTACCGCCAACCACGGCACTTCAGGCGCCGCGAGCGGAATTAGCACTTTGCAGGCTGGCGGGTCAATCAGCGGCGGAACCGCGGTTTTGACCACCGGCGGAGACTCAGGTGCTGTCTCAGGACAATACGGAGCTCCAAGCGGCGGATGGCAACAACTTTAAATCCAATTAATTAACTACAACTTACTGGATTCATCACCTGCCTCTTTCAAATGAGCTTTCATTCTTTCAACTACTTGATCAATGCGACCAATGGGAAAAACTCCCGAAAATTGAGACTTAAATCTAATCAAATTAATTAATCTTGTCATATGATGTATTTTTGTATCAATTACAATGATTTCTATATTTTTATATCTCTTTGTATCTGACTGAACGTGGATTAAGTCCTGAGAAATAAACAATTTATTTTTTCATTTAAACCTTAAACACTCAAAATCGTTCATTAAATCCCCACCTTATTATATAGCGTCATTTATACAAAACTCACCTTCTATAACTCATCTTCTCATCATTCATTAATAAATCCAATTAACCCCTAATTAACTAATTATAATTAAAATATAAACCTAGCTTAACTAAAGTATCTTTTAGCAATTAATAATTTTAATATTAATAATTTTAATAATTAGTAATCAGAATTTTATTTGTGAATATTGTATTAAACTTATATAAATCTTAAACTTGTAAAAATTTTAAATATTTCATAACAAATTAGCAAATAAATTATTTAACTAAATTGGCCAAAAAAAGCATTTTCTTTTTACCAATTAAAATGACCAACACACAATAAACAAAATATGCTTAACTGTAACTGTATGGCTCATAAAGGAATGGAGTGACAGAATGGAATCAACAAGGTTGTAATTGAAATGATGAACTGATAATAAATTTTACGTAACAATTGGCATGCTCCATCAAAAAATACTTTAAATTCACATACAGACAGTAGCAGAATTTGTCATCAAAGAAAGAAAAGGGTGAATCTCGCGAGCCTCTGAACTTTTAACATTACTCATTACTTATGCCATAAAAAGCGAGTTCACTTTCTATCACACCCATTAAACAAATAAAATATCAGGCCAGCCAATAAATAAATAAATAAACACACACGTTGAGTATTTTTAGGGAGTAGAGTGGAATCCTTGCCAAAACTCATTGACGCGAATGTCGCAGAATTTGCAAACCACCAAGGAAGAAAATAAGCGAAATGCATATAAAGAAATGTCTTGTTAAAGAAGTGACGTTAAAAGAATGAACCACAGCTACCAATTGCGATAATTAGCCATGTCATTCCAATTAAATGAAATTTTTAGGAAGAGGCAATTAATGCAATAAACATCCCAGACAGTTTCATCAACTTTTACATTACATGGATAAATAAAGCTTAAATGAATACAGATAATAAAGCTATACCTACTGTACTATACAGTATATATTCATCTCTTTATAATATTTTGTATATCTTCATCTCTTAATATTAAGGATAATGTAAAGCAAATCAGTAGTGAAGTGGGAAGAAGCTGCAACAAGATGCGAATATAAATGTACTGACGATGAATGTTATATAATATATTGGGGAAAAATGAGATGATTTAAAACCCGTTTACTTGGAGTTTTTTTCGATGCCCTCTTATATTAATGCAGTTTATAAGTTTTATTATCTTTTTCACTTCCTGCTCTAGAAATCCATTGATTCTCTGGGCGAGTCTCATCATTTTGGATTGATGATGCGATATGAAATGTAAATGAGATTCCCATATTCTCATATATGGCTCGAATAATGGATCGCATTGGATCGTAAAGGATTCCTGGCTTTAATGAACATTAGATGGATTGGCATTAAACGAAGAAGTCGTTTAACGGAAGGATGTGCATCTCTTGTAATTGAAATTATTGGTCAATCTCTTTTTTCCTTCAGGTTGCCCCACCGTGCTAATCTGCACTTCATTTACATTTTTGGGAATTTGCGAGTTCATTTACAACTTTCTTATTTTCATTTAATATTCATAACGTTCTAGTGCAAAATGCATAGATCAATTTTTCTTTAGATTGTGAGTTCTTCCTAGGCAAGTGTTTAAGACACTTAAAATGTATTGTTAACGAAGTCCTTTAAGAATTCCCACATTACATCATTTTAATAAAAAAATTAATTAATTACTTGAGTAAACTTCCTTTAATTAACTTTAGTTAATTTCAATAATCTAATTAACTTATACGAGTTTCATTTCTGGCAATTAATTGACATTTGAATTAAAGTTTTTAATATTAAAATAAGAATTTGTTTCAATTTGTTTAAAGAAAGTTTAAAGTACAGGGTCGATCATATTAAATGTCGTTATTCCCATATGAAATACATGTGAAAGTGTAACATTTAATATGATGGACCGTGTAAGTAGAAGTGGAAGTTCACACACTTGAAGGAAACAAGGAATAATTTATATGCAAGAGATGAATAACAAGTATTTAATAAGAAAAATAAATAGTAAATTAGTATAGGAGAATATGCGCAACTAAAAAATTTCCCCTTAAAAGCTGACGTTGACATATTTAATTAACTTGCTTATTGTTAGTTAAACATCAATTGCACAAAAAAGTAAAAAAAAAAACAAACAATGGATTTCTCATTTTTGAGCTCATTGAGTAGCTCTAATTATTTTGTCAAAACCATCGTGATTTGTCTTTCACTTTTTCTCAATTCTTCCCATACTTATAATATTTATTCATAACTAGTTTCTAGTTTAAGTATTTAGTCATTAAAGCATTTCCTATTTACTCGTACGATTGACCAATTCAACTTCCGCTTATTCTAAAACAGACTAAGCGGAAATTAATGAATAAATTACACATAAAATATATTAATTTGTATATTAAAATACAACGACTCCTAATTGGTTATAGTTATATACGAACATATTATATCTTAAACTTACTTAATATTTCTAATTTCCAATATAGCTTAATATAAATTATATTGAGTACCATTAAAATTAGAGCAAAATATTATAATAAAAAATATAGTGAAATATTATAGTTAAAGTTATATCGCAATATATGAGAGGAATCTGGTATATAGGAATTTTAGACTGAGCAGTCGAGTTAAGAAGATCTCGTGGCGAGGAAGCACGAAATGAATTTGCGAGGTGAGTCTTTCGCTTCTTAATGCATTATAAATTTATTGAGTCGCTTTAATTTCAAGAAGGAAGCGAAAGGTCTGCAACACATTACACGCCTATTTAATAAAGGAAAATCATACCAACGTTTTTAACGCCCATGCTCATCAATGTAGCTAACTATCTTGTGAATAACAGAGAAGCGTTCATGTTCACAACAAGGCAAATTTAAGTATAAGCAAATGTAAGCATTAAGCATAAGCATACACTATACACTTCGCTATCACTTGCATACATTGTAAAATATGCACTTGCTTAGGTAATACTTTTTGCTATTAAATTATAGTTATAAGCAATTGGCCCGTTTGAATTAACCCAGGCAATATAGAAAAGCAGAACTCGTTTTCTGTTAAGACCCAAAGCTGAAGAATTTGTAGAATCTTATAGGAAGTTCCTATTGAATGAATAGGAAACTCTGCACATGTTGCTTGCACTTCACCTGTGTGCGATGCGGATTGAATGAAAAGTGTAATATGGGGATTCCTGTGTGGGAGATATAGGTGAAAAAACTGTGTGTGCTGTGGATTATGCGGCTATGAAAGCCATGTGTGTTGATTTGGTCATTTTTTCATCTCATTCACGCGCTGACTTTTATCTTCAGTTTCCCCCCAAGGGACAACCAAATAGTGAGAGTTTGAGAATTCGCCTGGGTGTCAAAAATCCACCTTCCGTATATATACAAGTCAAAGGCTCACATTTCCCTCTTTCTTCCACCACACACTCACTTTCCGACGAAACACATTCGCACTCTTTTTTGCAAGAGGAATTAAAAGAAAATTTACCGAATTTGGATCGAATTTCAAGACAAAGGGGAGGATTTTTAAAAGGTAAATCAATAAATTTGGAATTTTTGGAGCATTTGGTTAATTGTAACATTTTTAACGGTTTAATTACAAAAATGTAGATTTATTAATTGATTTGATGGAGAAAGAGAAAGTGGGTTTGATTATCAAAGGATTCATCATGAAAAAACGAGAATGACTCAATAAACAAATGACGAATTGGGAAACGGAGCTTTTGAACTAGAAGATATTTTTCAACCTTTAACTCATATTTGAATTTATTAGGAAAAATGTATTCGAGATTATTGGGAGTTTTGTTCCTCTTTGGATTCACAATTTATTGTGTCTCAGCCGGGGTGAGTTGACGTGTCTTACAATAATATTTATAATATATGCAGGCTTTTTTTTATCGTTCGCCGGACTTGAATTTAACTTGAAAATTACTTAATTTTCAATTTACAATTAAATAATTTTATTAAATCCATTCAAACGCATTTTAGTAATAAATATTTTAGATGCATTTTTTATATTCACTTCACAATATAAATTTATTCATGCTTTTATTAATTACTGTTTAATAATAAATTGTAATACTTTTGAGTTTAGTTAAATATTTCAAATGCGTTTGTAGTAAGATGCTTTAATCCTGTTTATTAATCAAGTTTATTAATTACTTTTAGTTAAAAATTTATATTACCTTTACTTTTAGTAATTAATTAATCAATTAATTCTTAGTTAGGTTTTAACTCTTTTAATTTTAAATTTTAGTCGAGTCAGTTTAGCTTTAGCAAATTGCCCTTTGGGAAAGTGTCCTGGAGCCAAGGAGGGCACGGACACGGACACGGCGACTACGAAGACCACGAGCACGACCACGAGCACAGTCCAAGTCATGCATCAGGCTACCACGGCCACCACGGCAGCCCAAGTTATTCCTCTCATCCCGTCCACGCCCACGGTCATAGCGGTCACTACAGCAGCCATGGACACGGTCACGGACACAGTCACGGACATGGACATGGACATGGACCTTATCTGAGTCACTACAGCGGTCACACCGTGAACCACCACGGGCCAAAGGTCATCATCCGCGAACACATCCACCAGCACAACATCCACAAGCACAACCACCACGTCCACACCCACCATCGTCACAATGTCCACCAGCACCAGCTGAACAAGCACAACGTACACTTGACCAAAGTCCACGAGAAGATCATCCACAACCATGATCACAAGCAAGTGAAGGTCATTCCGCACAAGACGGTCGAGTACCGAGTGATTCCGTCGCACGAGACCGTGGTCAAACACCACCAACATGTTGAGCACGCGGCTCCAGTTGTCATCGACCACGGATGGGCCAAACCGGAAATCGCCTATGCGCCGCATTATCCCCATGCCGTGACGGGGGTTTCGTCCCATGTGGCGCCCGTGTCGGCGGTTGTCCCTGCGACTCACCCTGTCATCTCGGCTGCTCATGTCTTGTCGGCAGCGCCGGCCACGGCTGGATGGGAAAATGGACAAGGATGGACGCAATGGACGCCGCTTGTGTAAAAAATCTCAATTAAGGGCTTCCAATTACTTAGCTACATTTTAGCTAATTGCAATTAGTGTAAATTACATTTTTATCTAATTGCAATTACTCTAAATCACACTTTAAAGCCCAAATCTTTTACATTTTTAATTGCAATCAATTAACAATGGTTAATGCTTAAATAGCATTTTAGCTAATTGCGATTACTTAAATTACATGATTACTTTGTTAATTGTAATTTTTTCTCTAAAAATTTAACCAATTGATATATGTGCTAAATGTTCTTTTTTGCACTATGCACTTTTTGGTAAAAATGTAATTTTTTCTAATTGCAATTTTCGCTAATTTGTTAACATCAAATTGCAAAAGGAATGAATTGTGACAATTGAGCTAAAAAACTATTTGATTTACTAGACCGGATAATATTGCTATATAATACATAGATAGTTTAACTACAATTTACCTTATAGATCTCTATATAGAAGATACTCTCCTTTTCCTTTATATCGTTCTTTACCTGCGGGACTCTCTGACATTTTAGCTAAGTGAGTTAATTGCCATACAGAACGTGGAGCTCCAACTTTCCTTTTTCCTTAAATCATCTCATTAAACGTAATGTTCTTTCCTTCTTCTGCATAGGCTAATAGTAATAAAGTGGTTCGAGTCATGTAATAGGAATTATATAGGAATCAAGTTGAATGTTTGTGTGCACAGCGGTTGGACAAACCAAAATCATAATCTTACGTGAGAAAACTATATAGCTCAAATACACATTTTCTTATATTTTCTTTTATCATACACATATGAGAATTGAGAATATATAATGAATAAGTACAAGGATTTCTTGCTATATATTTGGTATATAATACTAAATACTATATAAATACCCGTGAGTGTGAATTCAAGTGTTTTTGTATGCCACAACAACGAAATGTATTGTTTAGTTTTTGGTCGATTGTCAAGAAGTGAAATGTATACGTGTGAGAAATAATTTAGGTATTAAAAACTAAGTAAGCGTATTTGTAAGAAATGCTTTTACATTTGTTATTTTATATATTTTGACAATAAAACTCAAGATTCATTTGAAAAAATATTTAATTTTTAATTATTAAAATAATATTTCATTTTTATTAGGTTGTTCGATCGAAGATGATTTGTATTTCTAAAACTTTTTCTAAAATATAATATTTTCTCCATTTATTGGCTAAGGTGTTTGTTAATTGGAAGTGAAAAGATTTATGTGATTTTGAAAGAACCCTTGTGAAACTTGGAGAGAACTAAAAGACGGAGGGTTTGGTTAAATGGATGAATGTATGAAAAGGGTACGGCACGAGGGGAATTACAAACGATGATTAGCCTTTATTAAGGGGGAGAAGAAGGACGGGGGGACGCCTTGTAATTTCACATGAGACACATCATAATTTCTGACCTTTTGTTTGTTTTTTACCCCATCATTTTTACTTATTTTCATCATTGATCTTCCTCACAATATTCTCATATACTCTCACCTGTACTTCCCTCATATATTCCCTTATTTTCAATGTCTTATAACTTTTTGTGATTTTCTCTTAAGGCAAGTCATAGTATATAACCTGTAAAATACAATACACTTTAGTGTATTAAAACAGTGTATGAGTATGAATATAATGTATAAGATACAGCGTGTAAAATATACTTAAATGTAGTGCTGTATAATACAGGTTGTTTTTATATGGTATGTATGGTCTTGTATTACTTTATCATGCTTGATATATTGTCCAAGAGGTTCACCTGTACTTTTCTAATTCTCCTAATTTTCTTGATGAGACGGGGAAGAGGAAGTGGAAGAATACGAGCAATTATGTCCATAGTGGTAGAAGAAAAAGGTTCATAAATCACCCCGTCACCTTTTCATTCCACCCGAATCTCCAAGAACCCGAGTGGATGGGAAAAGTCTCTTTCAGGACCTTTGAGTCTCTTCAAAATGTCAAGAGGGAAAGGAGCTCAAACTCATATTCATTATATAGATGATACCTGGAATTACACCTGCTATTAAAAGTGTAAAAGCTAAACGTACTTTTAATGAGACATGTCCCTTATATTCGAATCTTTTAAAAAATAAACATTAGTTTCTTAAATTTAATCATATTTTATTTTTTAGCTTTTGGAGTTTTAGAATATTTTCAAAAAGTTTTTTGAGTTTTATAAGAAACATCCAAGTTAATGCTAAAAACTGTCCGAGTTTTAGGTATATAAAAATTATTGGATTTTATATAAAAATTTTTAAATTTTTATAAAAAAATATTGAAGTTTTATATAGAATTATTAGCGTTAAATACTGGAATTTAGTTATCAAGTTATGGATTAAAAAATACATTAGCTTTTTTACGGGTAAAATGAAATGAAAATGTTCATTTTGTGTGAGGTGAGATGAAGTGGAGATGAAGAGGACGTTGATAGACATTGATAATCCTGGATGATGATGATGATGAGAAGATATAAAGTTTTGGGGGAAGTTGGAAGCAAAAAATGGGGTTTGGAGTAAATTAGGCATAATCGAGGAAGGAAGACTTGACCTGTCCAACCAACTCAACTCAGCTCACACTTCAACACAATGCTTTCCCGATGGGGAAAAAACTTTTGTTATCTTTTTCAAAAAGGACGCGTTCTCCTACTTCACCTTACATTATTACCTATCTTCTTAATTCTCATCGTTAGGAGAATATTATATAGGAAATGTTAAAATGATTCTTCTGGTTTTCCTTTTTACCATAGTGGGACCTTAATTTACTTAATTACGCTCAGCCCTTTCTCAGCTCATCATGTGGGAAGGAAGACGTTCCTTTTTACAGAGTGTGAAAAAATAGAAATTACTTATTTATTATTCTCTCATTAGAAAAGAATTCCTTTCAAAAAGGAATATCTCTGAATTTTACAATTCTCACAAAGTAACGCCGGGCTAAAGAAAATTAGTTTAGGAGCTAATTCCCATTTATCTTTAATTCTTCTTAATCTCTAATTCCCATTATAATTCATATTAAATAACCGAGTAGTTTCATCTTGACAATCA
Source organism: Neelides sp. FZ-2019 (assembly GCA_009869795.1). NCBI lineage: Eukaryota > Metazoa > Arthropoda > Collembola > Neelipleona > Neelidae > Neelides > Neelides sp. FZ-2019. The sequence continues at coordinate 28,014 of VJMY01000377.1, read as the reverse complement.
ATCAATGATTTTTTAACTGTTTTGATTAACAAGGATGATCCAAATGACACATTTTCACGTTCAATAGAGATAACTCTATTCGATATATTTATGACTCTGAGCTTTAAAAAAATAATTAGTTTACTTTATAATTTAATTTCCTAAATTAAACGAACGACGTTAAGATTAATGAAGGAGGCTCCTTGGATTTTATGCTGCTATTCATAAGCATTTCCGTCGTTTATGAATAGCAGTTTCGTTTTTATTTATGACACTATAAAATCAATTACTATTAATTACCACAAACAAATCTGAATAAAAGTTTTCGCCGCAGAATATAAAATATTAAAAAAAAACTGAATCATTCTAGAATATTTATCATGCCAAAAGATGTGTAAGATGTCTTATAAAAAGTCATGGCTTAATACGCTTTTACATCCATGTCAGTTAAAAGCGTTAAAAGAATTGACTAACCAAAGACACGCGAGGGGTATTTCAAAGCCTTTTTTTTACATACATTATATATTAGAAGAGAACTTTCCATTTCAAAGCAAGAGAGTCAAACGACGATGATGTAATGGAGAACTTGAGATCCAAAGGTGTGATATTCAACTGAGACTTTTATTCCAAGCCGACTTTTAAATTACTCTCATATAATTCTATAATACAACTATTATATAATTTATACATACAACACTACTGTTTTTATATTATCTAACATTTTAAGTGTATCATATCATGTAGTATCACTTACTGTATATTATGGTTAAATGTATCTCATGTAGCGGGAGTCATCGCATGGGAGATGAAGCGATATAATGTAAATGTAGAGAAATAAAAAGGACCCAATTTCCAATTGGTCTTGAGAGTGAGAGTGAGAGAAATTAAAATGTAATTTGGAGGCACGCGACGGAAGACGCGAGGGGGATTTTGACTTCGACAGTTGGGAGATTTGGAGGTGTTTGGCTTTGGGCAACAGGTGGGCAAGAAGAATCTCTCCATCAACTCCCGCATGTTCCCTCGCCTTACGATACATAGTATTGGCTAAGCTTGGAAATTTCTTTATTCCAGTTCTCCTCGACGATGCTCCAATGGCACTTTTGTTGCTTGGGCTTAACATTTTTACTGAATGCGAGAGCCTCAATTATATTTCCATTATGCATTTTTATGAGCTTCCAATGGCCCGAGTTTTTTTTTCATTAAGGAGTAAGTTAAGAAATCCAACGGGTGTCGAACGCCAAGTTCTCCGCCGGCCAAAACTCTTAAAACTTTTTTATATTCAATAATCCCAGCCAATAACACTCAATTCTTCTTAATTGTCATATACAGAGAGACTCGTTGTTTTTAAACTCAAAGTTTTTTGCTAGGCCGAACCATTGGTTTGGATTTTGGATTTATTGGACAGGATTTTATTTATTTCACTTTTTCATTCAGATTCACAATTGAGCAATTATGAAGATAATTGCTCAGTTGCTTAATATGGATTTGTAAAATTTACTAATGGAAAATTGGGAAAGGAAACTAACTATAAATGATAATTAATTAATAATTTAAATAAAATATTAAAAAGGAATCGACTTTTATTATTAATTAATGTACATTTAATTATTATGTGTTACATGACTTTCCTCCGAAAGACAATTACATTGATTCAGAAGATTGAGAAGTTTATTTAGCCAATTCATCTTCATCTTCGCACTTGTAAATTACATAAGAGGCCCCAAGATATGAATCTTATAATTTCCAAAGTGTTCAATAGGAAATTACCAGATCCTTCCAACCGTCCTTTTTAACTTCCTTTTAATTAAATCAGGATTTATGAACAAAATCAATTACCTATTGGGATTTGGTCAAATTCTCTGCCCTAAGCTAAATAACTAAATACAATATATACAATATACATATTATATAGAATATATAGAAAAACACTATATATATATATACTTATTAAAGAACAACTTCAAGGAAAATCTTAAGAATCCTTAAGGAATCTTATATGAATAATCTAGGAAACTTACAAGGATATTCAATAGGTAAAGAATACAAGGAAGATCTCTGGGAATATGAGGAAGATGAGAATGAATGGGAAGTTCATAAATCAAAAGGCAGGGATGGGATATTTTTTATGCAGTAAGTTTGAGCATATCGGATAATTAGGCGTTGCCTTGAGGGTTCCTTGAGGTCCCTTCAATTACCGTCAGAGTTTATCGGTCTTGTTTTTGGCTCCCGGAGTCCCAGCGATCCCTCAAGAAGCCAAAGGAACTTCCTCCGCGCATCTTAATGAGTTCACCCTGGAGAGGTCCAGATTACTCACTTTCGTCTCGCCTCCCTTGGCCCTTAAGAACCTCAAGAACCTTCTTGGAGGTTGATTCAGGTGACTTGAGGCTTCGATGGCTTCTTATGGCTTCTATTGCTTCTTCTATTGCTTCTTCTAAGGCTACTGAATAAGATTCTTAAGGAACATAAAGGAACTTGTAGGGAACTTATAGGGAACTTGAAAGGAAGTTTTGAAGGGAGAAGGAAGAGTCGAGAAGATTATGGAGGAGCCAAGCCGTGATAAAAATGAGATTATTTGGGACAGCTTCGCCATCATCTCATCTCAGAGAGAAGAAAAAATTGAAATGATTCTTCACCCTTCCTTTCCCTTATCCCAACTTCATTTCCACTTTTATCAAAATTACATCGCTCCAAATTACGAAGAAAAAACTCTTTGCTACTTTGTATTTTTACTACAATTCTATATATATCTAGTATACTTTGTAGTTGCTTTATTAGGAAATGACGAATGAAATATTATAGGAATTTGTAAATATTTTAAAAGTTAAAAAATAAATTAAAGGTAATGAAGAATTGGGGAAAAGAAGAAATCTTTAGGAATCAAAAGTTGGTTTTGTTTGATAAAAAGACGTTTTTCTGTATCACTGGGCTGAGCACTGGAGAACGTCAAGGGTTCGTTTTTTTTAGTGGTTTTGTGCTCCAATTTTGATCCCTTTTGGCCCTGCATACAAAACTACTTCCATTCAAACCTGTTTTCCCCTTTGACTCACATCCCTTGGCATAATTAACCTTCTCCAAGTTCTTCTGGATTCAACTGGCGAATTGACCTCTTTTCTCCTCAATTTAACTCACATTTACATCTCAGACATAAATCTCCAGCTTTTTATTCACGCGGGCCCTTCATTACCACTTTTTATTTCATTATAAGTAGCCAGAGTCTCCTTCTGTCTCAATCCTATATACTTACATTTTCATTCTTTTTAATCTCTATCTCTATTATATTTAGAATATATTTATACATACAATTATCTTAATACAATGTGTACGATACAATAATGTATAAAATACACACAAGGTACATTGAACACACATTCTGTTTTAAATACACTATGAAATAGAATGAAATCTATACTGTATTTTATACTGTGTATCGTGCTATTACATTATACAGTAGTCTTTTGTAATCCAGTAGAAGCTTCTGGATAATCCTGAGCAAGAGATACGTCCTTAAATTTATGATCCTCATTCAAAAGACATTTTCTTTTTTTACTTTCTAAATCTGTAAATTCTACTTATATACTTATATACACAAGCTTGTCTGATAATACCTATTTAAATAATGCTAAATAACTATCTTTATTATACTATAATGCTTAGCATTGCATGTGCTATATATGCATGTGTACTCTTATAAATACAGATATACAGATTCGTATGTACTTATTTTATAACTCGTATATAACTTGTCTCAACTTGTAAGAGAAAGATCTCGTATAAAAATCTTTTGATTGCCCTTTTGTATTTATGTGTGTAGGAAAGTTGACGAGTTGTTCCAGGAGTTTTAAGTCAGAGTTGTGTAAGGCAAGAAGGGCATTATAATAATATTAAGATACAACTAAACGGAACCTCGTTCCTTTTTATTGATAACAACCGGAGCGAGGGATCTCAAATGTTTAATTAACGAGGCTTGTATGAATAAAAACAACGGGGATGAACGGGGAGATTTGGACGGCGCGCGTCTTCGGTGGTCTTCTCACTCTCCATTCATCCTCCCATCCTTCTTGACCCATTTAAAGAATAATTTATTCAGAGCATCGGCCAAGCTTATTCTTTCCAAGATACCTTAATTGAGACCATTCCCTAATTTGTGAAGAAACCGTTACAAAATTTTCTGCCTTTTATCTCTATAAACTCCAAATTATCTTTTTACCGTTTTAGGGTCTTCTGGAACTTTTATTACTATGTGTTTGGGATTTTTGATGATCTGATCTTAGCAAGAACACTGAGAAAATCTGAATATTAAACATACACTACTCCCACTTAAAATTGACAAGTTTAAATTGAATATTCACAAATCGTATAAATCTTGTGTAAACTCAGTCGCAGGGTAATCGTGCTTCAATGGTATTTGAAGAGTTTGTAACGTTCATTCTCAAATTGAACTATGAGCAATTTATTCACAAGTTTGATCTTTTTCCCATGAGGACTTTCTTATTATCCGAGTTTAAATCTAATGAAGACGCCGAAGGACATCTTTTTTCTTCTGAACACGCGATTTCAACTCGGGAAAACATACTTCAGTTGAGTTTTCGCAATCTTTTGTGGCAAATAATGACTTGGAAGATGAAGTTGCGATTACGACTTGTCCATTCTCTCCAATATTCATTCCTTCCACAATTGAAGAATCGCGTCCAACAATGTCAGATTTCTTAGTTCCAATCAATTTTTTCTTAAAATGGTCTTAAAAAGCATTGCCTATAAGATACATAATAATGCATTTAATTTAAAATTTTATTGTTCAGTTAAAGTTAATTAAATTTGATTCGAATTTTTTTAGCAGTGTTAATGTTATTGCAATTTAGTTATTCATTTTATTCGTTTCCTATTTTGGAACCTTATAAAGGAAAAAAGTGAGAAACGGACGAGGAAGCTAAAAATTTGGGTTTGGACGTGTCGGCTGAAATCCCGATGTCTGATCAAAGTATCGGGTAACTTGCAGATTTTGTAGGGTGTCGGGTCAAAGTGTTGGATAACTTGCAGATTTTGTCGGGTGAAATGTCGGGTAGGTTATATGTCGGTTGTATGCATGTACTTACCTAGATTGATATTTATAAATTATTCGTAATTGACATTTCTTTATATGTTTAATTATTTGAATTCATTTGAATTAAATAAAAAAGATTTAAATTTACCTAATTGCTCGTTCAAAATCGAAGTTTTCTTCGAATTCATCTTCGAAATCCTTAGTCAATCAAATGATCTTCCCTGGAATGTCAAGACTAGCTTACCCCTTTTCATAATTCACAATTGTGATAATAAGGGTGTGGGAGCTTACTTTAGCATTTGAACCTTGGACATAATAATATTTGACTGAAATAACTCAATTTCAAGAGAAACCTTTAAAAAGCCTACTATGTGTTTTATTTTTTCATAATAATATTTTTAAATTCAATTAAGCATCAATGGCACGTGGCAGTTGGAGAATCCTTCGGATTTAGAGTCACTCATGAGAAAAATCAACATCTAAAAACGTCTTTGTCGGAACCGCAGGAGTAGCCTTATCTTATGGAAAGCTTAGAATCTTAAGGTTAGTTCAATCAAATTTAGTGAGTTTTGGAAGTTTTGAATGAAATTCATGGATCAACACGGGGAAAGTGTGTTTTCCTATTAAGTCAAACATTTAATAAATATTTCATTAAAATAAAGTATTTTTTAAAAATTATATCAGCTAACGAGTCGGTGAAAAAAATAAAGATGAAAATCATTATTTGATAAGATTCGAATTCGAGTTAACCAATTTCCATATTTTAAATAAAAGCGAGAGGTTGTTCACTTCAAGTCCAATTCTACTTTGTATTTGTAAAAGATGTTCAATGTTAAACATATGGAAATGAATCTTGCTTTGTATGGTGAATCTTCGGAGATGTTTGTTTTCCCAAAGAGGGCCAAATGAAAGTGAAAAGATGTTTACCTTCTAGATCATCTTTTTCTCATCCGCCTTTTCTTCCCTTTTGTGTAGGTGAAAAGGCGAGAAATTGTCGGTGTGGCCGAAGAAGGAGAAGAACTATAGTCCGATTCGTTCCTCTCAAACATGAAAACACTTGAAGAAAAACATGAAAACTTCCGCCTTCTCACTTTTCCTCTTTCCCTAACTTAACTAACAATAAGTATGTACACTAACATTAAGTAAATTCCCTATAAGGAAGACACTTGTGTTTTTCTTGTGTTCTTGTCCAAAGGGACGTTTGTCTTAAAGGGCGCGTTTTGTTGTAAATGATCCACGCGTTTCCAACCTTAATTTTCCCGATGATGGAGGGGAATTGAGTAGAATTAAACGCCAAGGCACCGCGACCACACGGATCCTTTTTTCATTCCATTTTTAATGAATCTCCTTCATCGGCGGTCTCTTTTATGCCCCACGCAGACACACACACATCAAGAACACACATCCATCCTACAATACATTCTCAACCATATTAGATAGGAAGAAAAAATGATGAAAAAGTGAGAGCGCGTAATCTGGAACGAATGCAAACCTCCCGGGAAATCACTAATACGCACTAACCCAGTCTTTCCCTAAATTTAAGTAAAAACTTAATTTTTAGTTTTATCTATATACTTAATCTAATCTATAATATATATTATAATCCAATATGATACTTTATATAACATACTTTTATATACAACATGAGCATGATACTCCGTTTTTTATCCCCCAAACATGATAAATTGGTCAAAATTTTATAAATTGGGTATTTTGTCCAAGAATATCCTGGGAGCTTCAAAGATGCTTAAAAGTTAAAAAAATCATATAAAAAAGAGATTAATGAAAGTCTTTTTGTATTTTATATGCATATTTGAGCAGGCCGAATGAAAGGAAATGAATGACGTTGATTTAAAATTAACAAGTTTGTTTCTGCGTAATTTCGTCTGGATGGAATGAAGATCAATTCATCTTTTGGGTCTTTTGCATTAATTTTATACAATTAGTTCAATTGTTATATAAAACATTTGGTTTACATTGAGAAATTCTTGAGAAGCTCAAGAGGAAAAGACGCTAAAGAGACAAAAGATGAAAAGATGTGAAGAAGAACATGAATTGAAATTGAAGGAGAAGACAAAGGAGATCAACATGTTTGTAAAAATCCATAAATATTATTTCTTGCATAAATCCACACACAATTCTCCTTGTGTTGTGTTTATGTGCGTGTGTGTATTTAAATGTGAAGAGGTGCGAGAGGCCGAGGAGAACAATAATTAATTTCATCATAAATCTTCGCAACCAACTCGTCGGCCAACTCCAACTTTTTTTTAGCTCTCTGCACTTCTAATAAGAGAACTACAAAAGTCTCAAAAACTCGCTAACAACTCGAGTTCTTCACTTACTCAAGTCGGTTAATCTCCCTTTTAATGTTTTCGTCTCTTTAGTGGAAACATTAAATGAAATGCTTATTAATTATAAAGGATTTGAACAAAAGTTTTTGAATATTCATTTTCTTTTTAAAATCATACATCAACATTTCAGCATAAAAGAGAAATACGAAGATTTTTATAATATAAAATTGTTTAAATTTATCGTAAGTACAATGTTGTCGCTGCAAGTTATTTTGCTTCAATAATAACAATATGATTTCATCAATTTATGTAAAAAATTTAAAACTTAAAATACTTCTACAAATTGCTTTATTTTCTTATGTTGTGTGAGACAAATATTTTTCAAGAGCTTTCTTCAAATAAATTTATTAAGCAGCCATTATTACGATGAGTAATGTAAACAATAATCATTTCTCAGTACAGATTAAAAAACTAAAAATGGATGCACCACATACGCAAAGGTATGATTAATCTTAGCAAATATTGTTTTAATTATAGCTCAAATAAATTCCAATTCTTGGCAAATTTCTATATTTATGTTTGTTTTGTATCTTTTAAGGTCTTTTTTCCTTGAAAATACCTTTTGTAGGATTATAAAGTCTAAAGTTCACATAGACAGGATAGACCCTTATAAAATCTATAATATATTTATATTTTAAACTTTTCAGAATTGTTATATTGTAATAAATGTGTATAACTTTTTTAAATTGTACAATTTATGAGAGTTATCCGTAATATTTCATGATTTGTAGTATTTTATGATTTTTCTCCATTGTTTGTAAGTCCAGAGAGTCTGGATAATTAAAAAGGCCAGTTTTGGTCAATTGTGTTGTCTGAATGGGAATGTGATGTTTAAATTTCTCTAGGTTTATTGCAATAATGCGAACGGGTTGTTGAAATTTCTAATGTTCCTTGGTCCTTGGATCCCTATGATTTCCCAAATTGCTCACCGACCAGCTTCAGACTTAAACTTCACTAGGCGAATTAGAAAAATAATTGCAGGTTCTCTCGAAGTTCTCGTCGAGTTGAAGGAGGCGGCGGCTCATTAGAGACCAACAACTTGGGCCATAAAATAAATTATTGGTTTAAATCCATGAGAGATTTACAACTCCGCTCGACACTTCCTTTCTACTCCTTCGAAAAACCGGCATTTCCTAACCCAACGTGTCTCCTGCTTTCCTCCTTAAATTGCCGCCGAACAGACTTCTGAAGAAGCTCAAGGAATTATAAGTTTTTTTCACATTCTAAATATTCATTACATCACATTATTTAACATACTTCAATCCACGTTCGGTTAAATTATGTCAAATAATTAAATCCTTCAGGCTTAAATCCATATGTTAAATCTTGAGCTTAAACCATGTTTTTCTATGCTTTTAACAGTGTTTTCTCTATATGCTCAAATAGTATTTTTTAAATGTGCTTTAAACAGTGTTTTTATTTTATGCTTAAGCAGTGTTTCATACATTAATTTTAATGTGTATTTTCTATAGTGTTTAGTGTTAAATAGTATTGAATAGATTGACTAATGTGAAGAATGAAAGTTTAAATAATCGAATTTGCCTTAGTTAAATGTGAATTTCACTTAATTAAAAGTGAATGTTTGAATTAAAAGTGAATTAAAAGTGAATGAAATTTGAATTAAGGGTGATTGATGAGGGATTGGATCCGAATGAGCCTCCCATTATTTAAATGCCGAGTTGGGGTAATGAGAGTTACGTGTGGTTCTTCTGCTTCTTCCCTCCAAGTTCCTCTTTTATCAGATGAGAAGTCCGTGAATACGAAATGAGAAAGAATCTTCAATTCAGATCAATTTTACCTCAACTCTCCACGCGGCCCGTTGGTTTGAATTGCCAGGGACATTTCCTTCGCTCTCAACGACAGCAAGCAATGAAACAACACAGGGAGGAAATGACCCTTACACTCACCCAATCAAACATCCAATTCACTTACTTTTTATTCTCATTAAACTCCCTTCCTTAGCGCTATTTAACTAATGGGTGCTTAAGGAAATGTTTTCTTTAAGATTAAAAAAATAAGAATAAAAAACCAGATGATTTGGGAAAAACCGTATAAGCTTATTAGGTTTTTAAAACATTAAACTCCCTTAAAACCCGCTTGGCAGAAAAACCAAACCAAACAACATTGTTCTTACAAATGGCACAAAACTTTTTCAAAACTTCAAAGCATAAAACTGTGCTTCTATAAAGAAAGATGACTAAAGAAAGATGCTTAAATTGGTGAAAAATAAAGATTATCTGTTATATTATTTAAGTGGTTTAGTCTCTTCTTAGAATTTTGCATATTTGTTTTTGGAAAGGAAGAATACATATATCATAGTTTGAGCAAGAAGCAAGAAATTTTCTTATAAGAATATATTTTGTTTTAAATCCAATGCATTGTATTAATCCGATGCCTGATCGAGGCTTAGTCAAAAGTCAAATCTCAAGATTAGTTTAGGTGATTAATATGCTGACTTTCTGATGACAGGCGTCTTGCTCCGGAATAATTAATAAATTAAAAAATTAATATACGAGTTATAATGTCTTTTATAGAAAGTCGAGTCTTGAAAGTTGATCAGAGAGATTTGTAAGGGCACGCGTCAGGTAAACGACCTGGTAAACTTTTTTCAAAACTTATTCCTCGAATTCCTAATTGCTAGCAGATGGCCAATGGTTAGAAAATCACTAGTGAATGTCTCATTTACTCTAGTTTATTCAATGTTCAAAAACAAGTATCATGACAATTACTAAGCATTAAAGACTTTCTTTAATTTAAAAAATCTTTTAAATTAAATTAAACGAAATTAAACAAATAATTTTGTTATTTCTTATCTTTATTCTATTTTCTCTTAAGAATCAGTTAAAAGCCATTTTTGTATTTTTCATGAATATTTTTTGTATTATAGAATTAGTAGAACTAACTAACTAATTAAATTTCAGAAATGTTAAATCTAATTGTCGATTTTGAGAGTAAATTATTCGTAAATGATCAGAATGAGAGTAAAAGGAGATTTTTTTGGTTAAAATAGAAGGGATTGGTTGGATTTATGTTTTTTGTGTTTGTTCCCTCGTGGCTTCTGCTTGAGCCTCCTTCGTTCCGCATACTAATGAGAAGCTTTTAATATCCGCTCCACTTTTTTAATTCTCCTTAGCCGAGAGAATTATGAAGGGGGATTTGACGTGAGAGGAAAGAAAAAGTTGGGAAATTCATAGAAAAGATATGGAGGAGATATGAAGATACATTAGGAAATACATTGGGTTTGGATTGAATCCCTCCGTGTCTCCTCAGGCTCCATTGATTCAATTCGGATTCTTCTTCGCTTCACACAACCATAGAAGTCACAGGTGGTCTTGCTCCTTTAATCAATTTTAGACATTCACTTTCTTCCAAATTCACTTTTCAATTTCTTAATAAAATATTGAATCTATAGATTTATTTTTATATTGTCAATTTCATTTATTTGGAATTTGGTTGAACTTTATTACATGCAAAATGAACAAACCCTGCAGGCCTACATGACTACATACTCTAAAATGATTTGTAAATGAAATAAAGGTTTTAATGGTATCTTGGAAGATATATAACTTTTATAACGTACTACAAAAATGTATATAATTTAATCATTAATTTTTAATTTGATTGGCAAAAAAGGATTCTTCTTCTATTATTTATTTAACTCTCAATTGTATTTTCTGAAATTAAGATACCTAATTAAATTTAAAGTTTCTTTTAACTATATTTAGTGAATAAGACAACTTTCAAATTGTACAAAGTTTATTAAAGTGGATTACATAAATTCTAATGGATAATTTGCTGTATATGCATGGTATATAGAAAAATTATGCATAATTATAGTTAATGCTAATTAGTATGAAAATGAGTAGATCATTTGTATGAAAATGATTCGTTTTGATCGAAGGAGATAATTGAATGTATGATGATATGAATGATCTGAGAGGATTTGGATGAGAATCGACGAAACTTGATGTTTTTCAAGAGGCGAAAATCCAAGTTGAATGCTGGTTGTAAATGAGGAGAAATGTGTGTTCGTGTGTGATGGAAAGGCCGCCCTTCAATTATTCATTCTGGTTTTAACTTGAGGCACGCGGATAATGAAATTCTCTCTACTGAATAATCAATACCCTTTTGCCTTTAACTACCATTAGGGATGTGAGACAAAAAAGAGGATTATGCAAGAATCCGTCAAATTATGCCTATGAATATTTCTTCCGTTCAACACATTTTTTATTTTCATTTTATACTTTTTTAAACCTAGCATTTAAATGGATTTTGCATCCATTTTCAATCAATGTAAAGTTAAAGTTTATTTAATTCCAATTTAAACTGGTAAATAGCTCTAATAATTGCTATTGGGCTGAATGTATTAGAAGGGTCAGAGTTGATGAAATTGGATATTGAATTGATTTTGAAATCCTGGGGTTCTTGAGTTTAATGATAATGGCTAAAATGGTTTTTGGGCTTCTGGTCCTCATTTGAGATTACAGTGTGTTGTTCCTGTACTTCTCCTCTTACTTTGGTCTGTGTGAGGTTGAAGACAGAAGATTCTAGCTTGTAATCCCATTTAATTTAATGTCCTTCCGCCCGTTCGACCACACGCATTTCCCCTCACCAACAACCACCGAGAGGAGAAAATTGAGAAGGAATTGAATCTTCACCTCTGCAATTACATCCTTACTCTGGATCAACTCCAAATTCACTTTCTTCAACCAAAACCAGCATTATTAAAGGCATTTACCAATTCCACCAGTTGCTTCCTCCTTCAAGGGTTTAATGCCAACATTCACTTAACTATTACGAACCCTTCAAGTCATTCAAACTCTGAACTCTTTCAATATATTATTATATCCGAAATATTTCTTACTCCTTCAAAGATAGACCCATAGACACAAGACACAATAAATAGATATATAGAAGTATACGATTATATACTTGAAATATAGGAATTGAAAAGGAGTTATGAAAATAATAGAAGAAGAGCCCTAACATTAAAAATTCTCTGTAACTGGAAGAATGACTAGAATGTGTCTGTGTAGAGTCCAACGTGTATTTGTGTAGAATCTGAAGAGTTTTGTGTTGAGAGTTGGAGAGTTAAAAGTAGTAAGGAAGCAAGTTCCATAAAAAAAAAGTTCCACCTGCGGTCCATCAATTACCTTTCAATCATTTTCCCTTTGCACAAAATGGCTCACTTCCTCTCCGCCTGTTCATCCCCACACGCGTTTTTCACCTTTCAAGTCTGGCCCTTCCTCAACTCACTTTTCAAATCTCTTATAAACCTCAATTGGGAAAATTGGACTTAATTCACTTAAAACTCTTAAGACTTTATGATTCTTAAGACTTCAATTTCAAAAGCGTTCCAAAGTAGTCCGAGTTTGACCAAAAGGAAGTTAGAAAGTTTAAGGATTCAAAGAGAGTTGTAATGAGAGAAATAAATTAATTAGCAAGAAAGAGATCTCTATCCATCTGAATTAATGAAGGTGATTGATCCAAGTTTTATTCAGTTCACTTTCTCTACAATACACCGAACAGATCCAATGATCCAAATACACTTGTATCTTGACATTAATGAGATACAACACTACTAATTCTTAGAACTAAATTCTAAAACTATGACATGTAAGCGACAATTGCAAGAAATAAATATAAGGTATATAATGTATATATAAGGTGTATTCTATAAAGCCTCGTAGTAAATTTGTAAATAAAGTGTCTGTGTAAATAAATCCAGGATATACAATATGCAATAAAGAAGCAAGAAGCATTTGACCAAGTATTGCATTTACAAACTCAATGTTAGAAAACACATCTCTTTATATGAGAAAACAAGTGTGATTTACTATAATGGACTTAAGAAGAACTTAAAAGTAATTAAAAATGTATGGTGATGTGTATTTGAGTCTCATTTGCATAAGATCCAGTTTAAATGAACGTGTTCTTGTTTGGCGTTCAAAAAGGGTAAAATATGGGTTTGTTCCTTCACTAAATACGTGCGGAGTCCGTGGATGTTGTTGGCGAGGCCGAAGAAGTGAAGATGTCAAGAGTTTTTTCATTCCTTCACCTGTACAAGTCTAGTGGTGTGTTGAAGTCCTCGTTGAGAATAAACGCTGGTTGTTCATCTTGGTGCTGGAGGAGAATTTCCTCCTTCTGCTTCACTATTTACTTCTGCACATACTGGTGTTGTTAGAGAAAAAGAATAAGAGGAATGGGAAGGAGTTAACATTACAACACACTCAAATTTAATGGCTCATAAACTCCAACGTCTCACTTAACGTCTTTCTCACATTGGAAGTCAATTGAAGGACTTTTTTGAGTTGCCGATGAGAAAAGAGGGAGAAAAGGAAGGCGTTGAGAAGGAAGGAAAAGGCCGAGACTCGTAAATATATTTGGATGACACCAGAAGAGAAATCCTTCTTTACAGACTTTTTTAAAACTATCATGGGCTTAACCTCTTCTGTGCCTCTTCAAAAAATACACAAATCTTCACATTGTTAGAAAAATCTCATTTTTTATTTCTTTTTTTTCAAACTTAGAAATTCGCCAGGTTTTCCATAATTTTATCGATTTTCTTACAATACACCGATACATTTCTTCAATATCTATTTTCTTAAACTTCACTAAATTTCACATTTTATCTCACATTCTCTCTTTTTTTTAAAAAAAATTACTTTTAAAATTGGAATTTGCAGAAGAATTGCAGAAGAATTTGAAAATCTTTGTTAATACAACGATAATTTGAACTAATTGTAATTAGAAACTTTACTTCATTGTAAATCATTTTCGAGTAGGATCATTTAGATTAGACACTTGATACATTTACATTGGAACTAATTAAATGGCAAACTTTAAATTATAATTTAACTATAAAAAATTTTAAAAAACGGCTTATTGATTTTTATATTTTTATATTTTTTATTGCTGTTTTCCAATTATGAGTTTTCAAGTCGTGGTCTAGTTAGCTACAAAACGTAGTAAAAGTATAAAATGCATTCGTTTTTGTATTAAATGGAGAGATTTGATGAGTTTGTGGGCGGAGAGAATAGAAATGAAGAAAAGCGAGTTGGGCTGGGCGTTCAAAAGCTCATAAGCAATTCTGGGGGAAATTGAGTTGAAGTTGATGGGCTGACGAACACTTGGATGGCCATTTACACTCAACTTATGTATTTCACTCATTTTTACCTTAGCTTTTCATTTTCCTTTAACCCTTATCTTCCTATTCCTTTTACCTCATTTTCTTCCTTTCAGCTCTTAAACTCGTCCAGTTAATCAAGTAAATGTTCATTTTAGATGTTACAAAAATGCTCCATACTAAATAAGCTCATTTAGCTCATATAATAACCAAGCTCATATAATATTAAAAGAAGCTCATATTATATTATTAACTCAAGTGTTCATTACACATGCACATGGAGAATTAAGGGTTCCTTCATAGGGAAGGAATATAGGATCATTGATAGGGAAGTAAAGGTAATTTTAAAGGTAATTGTAAAAGCAATTGTATTACTTGTTAAATAAATGTCTTGTAAGAACGAAGGAAGAGTTGATGAGAGATTTAATAAAGTGTAAGGTATATAATTAGTCCTCACTAACCTCCACACTCGCCGCATAAATAAATTCAAATCCACCGCCCGTTTGACCCTCCGCCGTTCGTATTTCATTTACAATTGGCGCCAATTACAGTGAAGAACAAAACTCGTAAATCCTCCTCCTCCTCGCACCTTACAAATCAACCAAATCATCCAAAAGAGCATTCAAGAGATCATTCAAAGCTCATTCTCACTCAATTCTCATTTATTTTCATCTATACATATGCCTAACATTCGCTCTTCCCAACCATTTGTTTTTCCAAATAAAGCAAAGATCTATGGCTTAATTAATAATCAATGGTTAATGGCGAACAGTTTAAATTCTAGTTATTAGATTGCATTTAGCATTGCATTTAGCATTCCCGTTTCATTATTCCATTTAAAATGAATTTGAATAATAATTAAGTTAATTGAGATTTAAATTAATAATTTGAATCTACAAGCGATTGAGGATGTTGGAGATGAATACAAAAAGTAATCTGAACATTAAAATCAAATTAATGTTTAATAAAATGAAAATAAAATAAATTGATTGTCTTTTTGTAAATGGATATTTGGAGTGAGCTGGGAGGTTGTTGGTTATTGTTGCGGTTGTAATTGGGGTGTCTGTTGTTGTCCTGCCGCAGCCGCCAACGGACCACACGAGGGAGAAAAGAAACAAATTGGAGGCCTTGAAATGCCAAGAAAACCTTCATTCATAAAATTTTCGTCGCTGCTCACAAAAACACGGCAAATGCACACACGAGTCATAATATGAAGAGAAGAAAAATCAGTAACATACATTAAAGATAAGAATAAATCTCCGAAAGCTTTTCCCTATTTCTCTTCGTATTGTAGTGTAAACTTATTATTAAAAAACACTAGCTGTGTTTACCTGTGTAAGGATTTGAAAAGGGCTCAAACGTCGTCAGTCTGAACAAAAATACACGGAGATGTCTCATGATCTCATTCCGATAAAAATACAAACTGATGATTTGTTCAACAATAACAATAAGTTTTAATAAGGTTCAACCCGGCGAACAAAGAAAACCTTAAGGTTAAGATAAGAAAAGTTAACAAGAACACACAGGTAAAAGAGAAAAAGAGGTAAAATTTCAAATCGTCATGTTATACAAAGAACAAATGTAAAATTGTCCTAAATTGAATGAATGGGCCATTCATATAAATATGGTATATCTCAATGTAACTACCTATCTTATATCCTTATACTTACAACTTACCTATTTGAGTTAGCAATAGCTAGAGTTAACAAAATTGTCCCAACATAGGAAGTTGGGATATTAGTTGAGGTGGAAGATACAAAGGTGAGATAAAGGTCGGATGAACGATAGCGATCAGAGGATCCGTTGGCTCCAAAAAGATCCAATTAGTTTTGAGGTTTTTGAGATCCAAAGGAAGAACTCCAGCTGAGTTCACCTCAAATACGAATGTATTTTATGTACAAATTGACTCACAATTGATCAACTCAACCCTTCAGCATTCAACTTGGCTTCTAAGCTTAAGAAAATAAGGCAAAAGCCATCTTTTTACCTCAAGGTAAAAGAACGAAAAAGAGCTAAAACACTTCTTGAATGCTATGGAAGTTGAATCATAGTGGAGGTGGAGACTAAAATGACTATGAAAAGTCTATGGAAAGAACTGCGATAAAAAGAAGGTTTTGACTTTAGAATTAAAGGAATTCACTAAATGTATTTTATAGCTCATAGTGACAAGATAAGTTGAGTTAAAAGTAAAGTGAATTGGAGATGTCGAGAGAAAAAGAATGAAAAACAAAACCTGCTTTACATTTCATTCTCGTTTCCAACTTATTTAACGTTAGCACATAAGTAGTTTAATACAAAGTAGTAGTTTCTTTATTATTTAGCAAGTTGGATTTGAGCATGTTGTGGCTTATCAATTCCTATTAAAATCATATCAAGTTCATTTCGACTTCTCCGTTTATTCTTTGATGGGGCAAAAGACCTCCAAAGGAGCAGGAAGGAATACTTTATATACTAAGGAATACTTTGTTGGCGGAATTTTAAGTAAGTTGTAAAAATGAAAGAATCTCCCACAATCTGACCATTTGACCAGCCAATTTGGAAGATTTTAAGTGACTTTCTTGCCTCCACTCCCAATTATCCACTAATTATCCAATCATCTCATGCGTAAAAATGGCAATAAAATTAAACTAATTTCGCCAAAACTTTATTACAGGATTTTACTTGCTATAATTGACTATAATGCCAAATGTATCCTTATAGTTTAATGTAAAATTTATAGTCAAATGTTAGTACTAGCTATATTCATGTATGCATGTAAAATACATAGGATCGTTGAAGTGGAAGTTGCTGTCCAAGCAATGATGAAAAGTGACGGTGCTTGTGACGGCGTTTGTGTGAGTGAGAAATGAAGAGATGTGAGTTTGTAAGTTGTTGACGGCGGAGATTCCCTCGACCTCCCAAACTCAAAATGTCAATTTCCCTCTCATGGATGAAGATGAGCCGAGGAATGTTAAGTACCCCAAACACATCACATTACAATACGGACAAAAAACTCCTTTGACCAACCGAGCAAATCAAAAAGCCAGACACCAACGCATCCAAACACAACTACTCATAATATGCAACCTTTAATATTTTTCAGATTTACAACAGATATTCTATTTTAATAATAAATTAAAATTCCCATTTCACTTTCCTTATATAATGAAAAAATCATTATTTTTATATTCGATTTCACAGATTTGTTCTGTGAAATCCAAACACAACTGTTAAATTTCTAATTCTAGCAGTATTACTGAGAATTTATAGGGATAAAAGATGAAAAAGAGCGAGAGTAAAGGGCTTTTAGCAATAAGTGTATCTTTAAAAATTTATTTATTAAATTCATATTAAAATTTTTCATCTGGAATTTTAAATAACTTTTGTTAATTTAAGAATAATCGCAGTGGATAAAATATTATAAAGTTGAATATTACAAGAATCATATTTAACGGATTAAATATTTTTTAAAAACTTAAAATTAACAAAAGCCTCAATTCATATCGAATTTGCCCTGTTGAAATGTGCAGAGAAAAGAAGAAATATCAAAGGAAGAGAAGAATCTCCAAAGGGTCCCTTTTTATCTTTTGGCCCTCATCATAATAAAAGTAATTCACTTTTCCCAAATGGACCACAAGGAAAGGACGTGTGTAATTTAAGGATCTTTTCAAAGGGTCTCCTTATCTTATTAAAGGACAAAATTGTCTCTTGGTGGATCTTCCTTTTTTTACTCCGCTTGTGATGATCAGATTCCAAGATACTCCGCCCAAACATTATTTATTTCCTTCTACAAACCGCAGAACATCTTTTTCTTCTACTTCAACTCTGCTATATAACACAACAGTGATATTATTACAAAGAAAGGCATTGCAACAATAGACAATATAATACAAAAAATATTTCTATATTGTACTATATTGTACAAAATACAAATCTGTAATATTGTATAGCAATGATGCACACGAGAATACGAAAGTCAATTTTGTTTCTTTTCCATCATTTGGTTCATCTTGTGAAGAAAACACTGAGGAGTTTTTAAGGACATAAATTGATAAATAAGACAAGGATCAAGAATTAGAACTTGATTGTTCTAAGAAGATCCAATAGATACTTTTATGAACTTTATATAAACTTTCCATATGGGATGATTTGATAAATGATAAGGATTGATAAATATACGACTCATGTTGTTTGTGTTTGTTTTTTGAACAGGTGGCTTTCGCAGGATCTTCCATCCCAATCAATTACCCACACGTGGAGGATTACAATAAAAATGGATAAAAATGCATAAGCATCACCATATGCTCCTTTGGAGTTCTTTCAACATCCTTCGGAGCCTTCAAGTCAAATTAAATGAAGGTTCAACTTGATCGCGTGTGTGCCATGTGTCAGGGATTAATTAACTTCTAATATTAATCAACTCATAATCATGAATGAGAAATTTTTCATATTCAGCATATTGAACTCTTAATCCTTATAACTTTTGTTTATTTCCTTTTTGCATGTTTTCAGTACTAAACGCAACAGTTTAAAATTCATATTTTATTTCATCATTTTACTATCATTTATCAATTAATCGCTATTTTACATACATAAAATATACTACATATTATATGGTAATATAGTATTATGAGATTCTCGTATATTATACTATGTTCTACGGAATGACAGAAAAGGACGTGAGAGTTATATTGAACTGATCATATCGCTTTGTGTAATCTATAAAATGTATAAAAAGGGGAAAAGACCTTTGATTGAAAAAAGTGAAATTCATTTTTAAAATCACATGATTTGATCTCTTTGTATGGATTGAATAATAAAAATGAATGAGTTTTTTATGACTTTTGGATTGTTCTCATTCCGGCTGGTGTTCTTTTACTCCTTTGGATGTTCTGATGTTCTTTGGTTGTTGTGATTGGGTCTGGAGGTTGTAAAAGGGAGATTGTAAAAAGAAGCTTAAGGGCTCCCTTGGCTCCTTTTGTCCACTTGATTCACTGACCTACGCAGTCCTTCAAAAATGCTTTTTCAACTCCTCGCCCTTCTTACAGTCGACTCATCCTCCCACCATTCAAACGTCCCAAATTAATCAATTCAATTCTCTACCTGTCTCAATTCTTACCTCAACAATTACACTTACCTTTAAGAAATCCCTTAAAGAAGTCCTTTAAGAAATCAGTAGGTATATAGGAAATCTCTTAAAGAACACCAAGGAACTCCTTAGAAATCCTTGTGTTATATATGACTTTAAAGACTTGAAGGAATTAAGAAGTTTCCTATGTGGAAACTCGAGTTTCCTTATATGAAAAAGAAAGGAATTGAATAATTGAAAGCGAAACTGAAAGTGGAAGACAAATGAAGACCACAGGGAAGGGAATTTCCTTATTTCCCATTCTTATGGACAGGAGTCATTAAAACTACATTATTCCCAAATACCCCAATTGGAGAAATTCTATTAAGAATCTTTTTTCTTTTACTTTACAACGATTCTGTATAGAAAAAGAAATGCATATTATGGAAATGTATTTGAGATACTTACATGCTTTATGAAAATGTAATATATGGTAGTGGATATATAAAAACTTTAACTACTCACAATAGTTAGCTATAACATGTAGGGAAAATTAAAACAGGAGCAGAATAAAAGATTCATTAATTCATATGACAAGAGAGAGGATTTTTGTGTAATAAAAAAGGTGAAAAGTGATTAAGAACTCTCCATGATCATGATAGAAAAAGTAACTTCACTTTTTATGTTCCTTTTTCTTGTGAGAATATTTAACTAGCTTTTATGCTTATGCTTATACAGATATTTTGTTATATCTGAGTATTCATATTGTATGATATTATTAATATTCAATCATTCTAAACAATGAATGAGAGTGAAGACATGGGATAAAAGGGAATGCTCATAATTAGGGTACTATTTTGAAGGAAATATGGAAATGGTAAAAAGTTTCTTTAAGGGTTCGTGGCTTCCTGTGAAGACAGTGTGATTCTAATTGGTAATTGAATCTTCCTTGTTGTTTCATAAGTTCATAATAGCCTTTTCGCTTAATTATGACGAGGAGATGACAAAGGGAAATGAGACGACCAGCAGTCTCGAGAACGAATTGGGACGATTATTGTGAAGAAGGCAAATGAGAAAATCTAACGCTAAAACTCATCTACAAATTATTCCTACATTGCATTTTGCCCATCTGCATCAAATCTTAACTCAAATCTTAATCATCTATTCATAATTCTTAATGCCGTTCATTTTATTTATTAAACTTTATTATAAAATAAAAATATATTTTTTTTACTAAATATATTTTATTACATTTAGGTTTATGAATAGCAGCCTAAAATCCTCCTTCGATCTCCGTGTTTCGGCACAGCTCTTGACTTCTACGACTGATTCACCTCTGCTCGACTTCCAGAAAATCTCATCCAAGCTCAAAGGGATTACTTCTGCGCTCAAGAAATCCGCCGAAATCGTTTGTGTCAACTCATAAGGAGGCACCTTGGATTTTATGCTTTTATATTTTATTTTAAATACTTGAAACGCAAATAAACTCATTTTTAAAAAAAATCCAATAATTGGCAATTCTAAGATGTCATTAAAATGAATAAACATGTGAGAATTTCCTTAATAAAATTTGTACCTCTGCTCCTTGGTGCAACTAACGGATCATTAAAAACACATTTTGACATTCTTGGAGTGAATAAAAGACATTTGGTAAGAAGTTGTTTGACGAATTCAAGACATAAAAGAGACGGTAAGAAGGCCAAGAAATAAAAGTGAAGATTCTTTAATCAAATTCCTCATCGAGATCTCCCTTCCACTCTGCATACCTTCAATTGTCCAAATATCCCCCAAATTCCTTCATTTGACTCTCAACGTCTCCGCGTGTTGTTTTTATTCCTTAATGGAATCTCTTAATTATCCACTCAAGTCTTAATTAACTTATTCTCTTACTCTGCGCATTCTATCATAATTAAGTCCTAAGGATGAGCCAAGCAAAAGCTAATAAAAATTCTAATGAAACTCGATAGAATGTTCAAAATTCTTCAATCAACACATTAAAAGCCGAGTAAAAAAGACATTCTCAGTTTTTATGAGCTTCTCTTGTATTTTGCCGTCATAAATGTCGTTAAAAGGAAGTTATGAGTTAAATTAAGAAGCGTTTAATACCCAAGTTATGACTAGATTAAGATTTGATATAGGTATTTGTAATTGAACAATTTTAATGATCCATGATAATGAATTTAATGATTTTCACGCTTCATTTTATGCACCATTGTTCCGTAATAAATCCAAAAGTTCTTGATTCTGAATCAATTGCAATTTAAATGATTAAACACTTTTACAATTAAAGCTGCTTGAGATTTCTTTATCGTTAGTATTCCTTTTAAGTTTCCCGCTCCTTCTGCGGCAACTCAATAATTATTTGAATTATTTGAAGAATAAATAGTCTTAAAAACCCTTGTGACTGACATGAATAAAATTAATGGACACGGAAGGCATCAAGCTTAAATGCTATTAAGCTATGAGATATAAGCTAATATAACTATCTCTTTATATGTATGGTCTTATGCAATAGTTTAATAATGTCTTGAGGCATTTCTTAATATTAATGTAATATGTCTTTAAGCAATATGGTTAAAGGGTTCTTAAAAAGGGCTAAATGGCTGAATGGGAAATAATGAGGGATGAATGAAGATTTGTTTTCTCCATTTCGCCTTCCATCGCGTGCAGACAATTAAAATTTATTTTATCTCACTCCTGATCAAATCTCTTTCTCTCTCATTCCCTCTTTTGGACAAAAGTAAAAAATTGTGTTTGTTTCATTTGATCTCCAACTGGTTTTTAATTCCTTCTTTTTGGCTTCAGCCCTTCCTTAATTCCTTCATTTATAATAGAAATAATTGCCTTCACATCTCCAAGATCTCCAACATCTTCCATCTCTCATTCATGAGCATGAAGAAGCAATGAAAACTCTCATATAAACCATATTAGAAATAATGAAAACTGAAAGTGTATCATTTGGGTCGAGAATGCGCCATTATAAAAAATCATAAAAAATTCCAAAATGCCAACAAAAAAGAAAATTAAAAGGTAAATAACTAGGCAAAGATGTGGAAAAAAAACATTTCATAAAAATGATATCTACAAGTATTGTAAGTATAAGAAATATTAAGATTTATTCATAAGGAAGAATAAAAGGAAGAATGAGGAAGGAAGGGATGAATAAGTTCATGAGATGGACGGAGATTTATGTATTTTAATGGGCCTTGGCTTCTGTCTGGTCCTTTTCACTTTCTCAGACGGGGAATTTCTCGAATGTTCGGACTTGACTGATGTTGGTGAACTTGGTGAAGTTTGTGAGTGTTGAAGAGGGGCGAAGGAAGATGAGAAGGGAAGTCAGACGGACCTTTCAACAACTTTGATCTCCGAGGAAGATAAAAAGGGAAGGAAATTGGGCCAAGAAATACGCCGCCCTTTTTACCCTTAAAAAAAGACCCTTTCCCTTTCATTCTCAAGGACCCTAACCCTTTACGAGTCTGACTCAAAAAATACCCAATATGAGAATTACATACATTATATGTATATGCAGAGTTTTATGCTTATGTATATTATATACTGTTGTACTTTATTATGTATTTAGATGATGAACTTCTGCATTTTCATGAAAATTATATTAACTCGGATTTTACCATGAAATGGGAAATATGAAACAAATCATTTGTTTAACAAATGTACAGTTTTAATCCAAGTTTTAATCATTAAATATATGGAATTTTTATTTGCCAAATGAGACATTAAGCGACAGTAAGAGTTGGACGTTTCTTTCAATTGCTCATTTCTCACAATGAAGAGTTCATAGAAATTAAAGGGAAAGAATGAAAGAATTGAAGAATTTTCGGATTTTAAGCTGGAGCTGGAGATTTTCCGCATTGACCCATCGAGACAATCTTTAATTCTATTGGATCAATTAATTAGTGATATTATAATGATTAATTTACTAATTTGTAATCGTTAGTTATTAAAATATGTATAATTAGTTATTTCTAATATTTAAAATAGGTATGAATGTTAAAAAATTAAATTGCGACTGACCTGGATGGCACTCTTGGGCACAGAGAAATTTGCAGTGGTTGTCATACGTTTTTCCATCACTCCCGCACACTGCACATCATAACCGTTTAATTTACACAAGATTTTTAAGTTGATTTTGAGAAAAAATTAAAAATTAAATAAAAGCTAAGAAGTCGTTGATAAAATTAAAAATTAAATCTATAATCAAAATATTCCAAAAATTTAGGTAGCTTATTGGTTGTTCGGAATTTTTTTTAAAATTTACCTCTGTTGTATTCTTTGGTGCAAAAGCAGGTTTCCTCGTTGATAATTTTGGTATGACATTTGCTATCGTCGAATTCCGTCGTCGCTGGCGAACTCGCGGTAAAACTCACACTCACGATCAAGAGAAACCCAAAGGCCAAAAATCCCTTCATTTCTATACAAATTGAAATTTCTTTATTAAGTAATAAAATGGTATTATAATATAAATAAATATTTATGTATTATTAATAGTGAAAATTAATTGTGATTAACTAGTAAAATTATTAATCGAGTTCTCTCCCCAATGAACAAACGGATGAAACTGCGCGGTGTTTGGCAAAACTCTTAACTTTTATAGAATGAATTTCCTCTTTACTCCGAATTTCAGATTGAGCAATTGATTTAATGAGTTGGACAAAGAGAAATGAGTTGAACCAGAAGTTCATTATTTTCCCTCAAAACACCCAGTTTCTCTTCTCACAATCCACAAACTAAATAGAATTAGCCAATTACAATTAGCTAGTTACTTATTTACTACATTAGTGACGCCAATGACGACTTATTACACTATACTATCTATAATATATTTAGTTACTTGTATTTATTTCCAAATGATATAAAATGCAATGATTTATTAGAAATCTGCATACAATGGTTGCAAGAATTTCCTAAATTGCGAAGTTTTTCCATTCAAATCACATAGCGTGATAACGTGGCTTCCTGGCTGCACTTAACTATATACTCCATTAGACATCATAGTTAACTAAAAATGGTTAACTAACTATACAAAAGAAGTTTCAAATTAAAGTATCATTTTGAAAAGCTTAATGGAAAAAATATGAAATGATAAAAAATTATAACTTCAAATTGTTTACAAATAGAAAAAATCTTTATTATACAAAAATATTAGTTATAAAATAATTATTTCATTATAGCTTTAAGTAATTTATATCTAATTAACAGTTTAAAGAATTAATCCCTTAATATTGTTTTATAGCACACCAAAATATAAATATTAACTGTATTCTCGAAATGATTAACCATTGTAATTAACTTAATAATTTAATAATTAATTACAATTGAAACGTTTGAATTTCGAGAGTTCTAATAATTAACTAAATAATAAATTAATGAATATTTGAGTAAGTTATAAAAATTGTTGATTAATTGAAAATATTGCTATTGTTTATTGTGGTAAGAAATAAGGGCGTGGGAATTCCCTTTGGATTTTTTTCGAATCCTCCAAATCCTCCTTCTTGACGTACATGACGCAAATGTCTTTGAGACCTTGGGGATCTTGGCAAACGCGGAATCGGATGTAGGAATTCCAATATTGGTAGCGGTGGGTGCATTCGATGATTTCTGGCCGATTGGCCGCTCGGCAATTCCCCTGATGCTCAACTTCGTCGCTGCACGAGCAAAACCCGGGCTTGAGACACTTTGGTACGGATTTCACTGAATTGAGCCCGCAAATACGCCCGCATTGGACGTCCGTTTGACAATCGTCCAATAAATCAGGGATTTCATCCTTTTGGTCAAATAAATTGAATCATTAATGTTTGATTCAAAATTAATGTAATTGTTTATATAATTAGACTCATTATTGCTCCAAAAACATGTAATTGTGAATATAAAACAAAAATCATATAAAAATGTTGGAACAACTATTAGGCAATAAAAATATTCAAAATTACATTTAATATAAAAATTATAAAAAATTGTGTAATTTTACAGTTACTAATTTAATAAAATTGAAATCAAAATGTAATGGTTAATTAAATAATAAAGTTAAACTATTTAAAATATTAAATATATTGACTCACATTCCCAGAATAATTCCCATAAATTGAGGCAGCTAAAGAAAGGGAGAAAACGACCAAGATCAGAAGCTTCATGATTTCTAAGGCAAAAATCTTCGTTTTTGCACGTTCTTAATGCAAAAGATGAGTTTGGAGTGAGCGAGCGAGTGAGTTTTAATAGTGAAGGGAATTCTTAAGGCTTTTGTTTATATCCGCCCAACTTCACCCTTTGGATTTTCGCAGATGGGGAATTTCATTGAGAGAAATTAAGGTTGAAAGGAACAACAACGAGAGATTTTTCGCTCACGAAGTCAACGCCAAGTGCAACAAATGCTAACAAGTACAAATGTCATTTGTTTGACGTCGTTCGTTCATGTGATCGCGGCCTGATCCGTTGTTTTAATTAACTTTAATAACAATTAACTTGCTATTCAATCATATAATTCAATCTTATATTTAACCACTTTAACATATTGAAAATATAGAATATACTACTATTTGCATATAGCATTAGTATTTAATACGTAATTATACTTAATACAAACTACTACTAATAATGTGAATATAAGTAATAAGGAATATATTAGCTAGTTAATATAATGATAATTAATATTAACATTATATGATTAAATTGTTTTTTATAAATGGGAATTGTGTATTTTTCCACACCTTTTTATTTCTCTTTTCATTCACCTTCCTTTTTATTTGGGTCACATCCTTTATCCGACACGGCTAACCTTTACGCGAATGAAAAAGATCATTTAAGCCTAATAAGCTAATAAAAACTTTTATTCTTGAGAATGAATTATGATGGTAATTGGATTAATTGGGCGAAGCTCATTGGATTCTCAACGAAGGAGGAGCAAAATCATCAAATGAGCATTGACATCCAAAGGCCCGTGGCCGAATTAAACATTTCTTCCTTTTGTTGACGAAAGCGTTCATTCATTCGTTCACTCTTAATCGAGATATTATTTAATTAGTGATGTAATCTGTTTATCTGTATTTAGGTAAGATCAAATTAAGTAAGAGTGAATTATATAATAGAATTTACATGAAAAAGAACAAATGTTATTTAGTTTGGATCAAAGAAGGATTTTGGCTTTTGAAGATGCAACAATACAATCGCCTTTGTTTCATGCTTATTGAGAAAGGAGTCTCGGGTGGTG
The DNA here is from genome assembly GCA_009869795.1 of Neelides sp. FZ-2019. Lineage (NCBI taxonomy): Eukaryota > Metazoa > Arthropoda > Collembola > Neelipleona > Neelidae > Neelides > Neelides sp. FZ-2019. The sequence continues at coordinate 1,248 of VJMY01000377.1, read as the reverse complement.
CGACATTGATAACCTGGATTAAAATATATTTATGACTGTTTTTGGTTACTATTATAAATAAACGAACTAACCAAAGAAGTGAATACTGTTCCTCAAAAATATAGGGCAAAATTAATGGAATTGGCTATTGCAAACAAACCAAAAATTCAAGAAGAGATCAATCCAGGATAAATTAAATCAAGATTTCTCATTAGAATAAATTTATATATGTATATTACATGAATGTCTATGGCACCTGTATTAATTGAACAAAAATAATTATTTAAATTTAATATACCAATAGATAGATAATTCCTTTTCATATTATACCTTTTCAATTCTTGAATGAATGATAATCAATTAATTTAACCCTCGTCTCTTCTTTTTCCAACGATCTTCTATTGTACTAAAAAAAATTTTTATAAAAAATTTGAACATTTTTGCTTGTTTTTGATTGATAATGTTTTGATAAACGATCAGATAAATCCTGAACTCACTGTAAGTTCGTAAAAACATTACATTCTATAATCTATACAAAAAATATTTTTATAGATTAAATCAATTTGATATGTCAATATTTTTTAAAACGGCTGCACCAAAAGGAGCATAATAATATTGAATTTATATAGGTTGGAGAAAGAACTGTGGATCAAACGTTCATTTTTCACGTAGGAAAAATGGATAACTTGCGAATTTGATGAATCCTCACTAAAATATGTCTTCCCAGAGGTCAATAAACTTTTCCAATGAATTTTCCTTCAGTTCAATTCACTTTTCATACTCTACTTGCGTTTTTACTTTTTAACGATTTTACAACTTAAATATTAAATCAATTTAAAGAATATATATTCAATAATAGAGTTTAATTTTAGTCAATTTAGGATAATTAGTTTTAAATTTCTGTTTTTCTTAATATCACATTATAAATAAAAAAAAACATACAATTGTATGATTGGATCCGGTTCATTGTATATTTGTTGAAATAAAATTTCCTTAAGATTTGTTTTATGCGAAGTTGCCTATGATTTGCCTTGATTCTTATTATCGTCACATGTGTCACATATTTTTTGTTAACTAAAGTAAAAAAGCGTTTGAATAATTAAATATTCAAGACAAGGAAATACGTTAGTTAAATTTTTGGGAAAAAACATTCTAATAGTCATCTTTTCATTAGTTCGTTAGTTACGCAAGTTAACAAATATATTTTTATTAATAATTCTTCTCAATTTATATCTAATTTCCTTAATAATTCTTCTCAATTTATATCTA